>CM076574.1:1377086282-1377088782 GCA_034641835.2 Pinus albicaulis
TTGGGCCGAAGGCGCCCGTGTCAGATTTGCTAAGTTGTGACCGCCCGGGTGCCTTGTGCACGTCCGGGCGGTTCGTTTGCCGTTTGCTCCCATGAGCGTCCGTTCGGGTCGGGCGTGTCGTGTCGCGGCGGGTGATGGCGTTCGTTCGGGTGGGCGTGCCGGGTGAGGGCGTCCGTTCGGGTCGGGTCGTTTGGCCCGAGGGCGCCCGTGTCAGATTTGCTAAGTTGTGACCGCCCGGGTGCCTTGTGCACGTCCGGGCGGCCCGTTTGCCGTTTGCTCATGTGCGTCCGTTCGGGTGGGCGCGTCGTGTCGCCCCGGGTGAGGGCGTTCATTCGGGTCGGGTCATTTGGGCGTGCCGGGTGAGGGCGTCCGTTCGGGTCGGGTCGTTTGGCCCGAGGGCGCCGGTGCCATATTTGCTAAGTTGCGACCGCCCGGGTGCCTTGTGCACGTCCGGGCGGCCCGTTTGCCGTTTGCTCCCATGTGCGTCCGATCGGGGGGGCGCTCCGTGTCGCCCCGGGTGAGGGCGCACGGACGGGGGCGTTCGGGTCGCCCTATTTTGTCCGAGGGTGCGCTTATCAGATTTTTCTTTTCGTGTGAAAGGTGGGTTGGTAATTGAGTTGTTTTTCTCGGTTGTGCCTGAAGAATGGCCTTGGGTCATTTGTAGGGTCGTCGACTTTCTTCTCTCCATCACCACTCGGTAGCATATGAGCGATAATGTTGGCCATGCTTGTCCTTGGAGGCATGTTTGAACAATCTCTCCCGTCCACTCTGTTTTCTAGCATTTGGATGGGGTTGTTGTGTGTGGCTCTTTGAGATGACTGGCTGCCTGTTGGCGTTGTTGAAATCGGTGCTCCGGTAACTCTCTCTCGTGCCCCTTGGTCGCACGTTTGCTCTGTTGAAATCAGCGTTTTGATATGTCGCTCGTTGGCTTTGTCGATGTAGGCTCTTCTCTATATTGTTCTTCTCCTCCCGTTTTGCTTGCTTGTGGGGGGAGGGGTTGGATTTTCGTGTGAAAGGTGGGTTGGTAACTGAGTTGTTTGTTCGGGTGTGCCCGAAGAGTGGCCTTGGGTCATTTGTAGGGTCGTCGACTCTCATCTTCTCTCCATCCCCACTCGGTAGCGCATGAGCGGTAATGTTGGCCATGCTTGTCCTGGGAGGCATATGTGAAAAGAGTTACCCTTCCACTTTGTGTTCTCAGAGTTGGATGAGGTCGCTCTGTGTGGCTCCTTGAGACAACTGGCCGGTCGCCTATGTCGCTCTCGTGCCCCTTGCTCGCTCGTTGGCTCCGTCTATGTTGGCTCTTTGCTATATTGTTCACCTCCTCCCTTTTTGGTGGGTTGGAGAGGTGGGCTTTTGTCTCGTTGGCTTCGTGAAATCGGCTCCTCACTATATTGTTCACCTCCTCCCCTTTCGGTGGGGGGAGGGGTTGGATTTTCGTGTGAAAGGTGGGTTGGTAATTGAGTAGCTTGTCGGGTGTGCCTGAAGAGTGGCCTTGGGTCATTTGTAGGGTGGTCGACATTCGCATTCTCTCCATCCCCACTCGGTAGCACATGAGCGGTAATGTTGGCCATGCTCGTCCTTGGAGGCATATGTGAACAATTCCCCCTTCGCTCCGTGTTCTCGGAATTGGATGGGTTTTTGTGTGTGGCTCCTTAAGACGACTGTCCTCTTCATTGTTTGGCTCTTCACGGTGCCGGTTTCTTGTGCTTGTACTCTTTCTATGTCAGCACTGTGGGTTGAGATGCATACGTTTAAGAGGAATGCGGAGGGGTTTTCGCTGTAAGCTTCCCCTCTTGCTTGCTTTTTCCATTGGGCGATGTGAGGAGCGGGGTTCTCCTTGTTGTAAAATTAAGGTCTGGAATTCCTTTCAGAGTGCACATTGTTTGTCCCTGCGTTGGCTTTGAGGTCTTGATAGATGTGGTGGCCCATTTTTTTGCTCGAGTGGTCGGCTTTTTCCTTGCATCTTGCGTGCATCGTAGGATTATGTGGCTTGGAATGTTGAGACACAAGGTGATGGGCATTTCTTGTTTTGTTGATCGCTCATGCGATTGTGGTCCAACAGGGATGAGGCTTGCTACGTTGATGGCGGGGGCTATATCTGGAAGGAGGACTTGAAGGTGGAACGCTTCGACCTCCCTCCTCTGTGTGGAGGTGGCTGCAGGTGAGAATTTTTCATTGTCCGGTTGGTAAGTCGGTGGGGCAATCTTCCAGGTTGCTTGTATGCAGGGTGTGTGGGGTGCGGGGCTGCCTGATCCCTCCTCTTGTTCGGATATGTTCATGCCTTTTGTAGCGAGCCTCTTGATATGCATTCATTTTATTTCCTCTGCCTTCGCATCGAGGTTGCCCCAGGCGATCAAGCGATCGAGGTCCACCGTTGCTGCTGTCCAGGTGGACTCCTAGGTGGTCTCGGTGCGGGGTGGGGGGAGGGTTGGAGGGGGGAATTTTTAAGGGAGGTTGCAGGAATGGTCGTTCTTTTTTTATTTCCGTCCTTTTGCATCGA
>CM076574.1:1377098782-1377292640 GCA_034641835.2 Pinus albicaulis
CGCCCAAGTATGGGGAACTTCGAGTTTCCATGTCACGGCGCGACGGAAACCGCCACCAGGGTCCCGCGGAGCTCGGGGTTCCCATTTTTTGCGGCACGACGGATACCACCCAATTCCGGGAAACTCGGGGATTTCCACGTCCCGCCACGACAGAAACCGTGGCCTCGGTGCGGGGAGCTCGGGTTTCCATGTCGCGGCACGACGGAGAGCCGCCCAAGCCTGCGGAACTTTGGGGCTTCTGTTTCGTGGCACGAGGGAAACCGCCTAGTTCTGGGAACCTTGCGGTTTCCATCTCCCGCCCCGACGAAAACCGCGCCCCTGGTCAGGGGAACTTGGGTTTCCATGTCGCGGCACGACCGTAATCACCCAAGTTTATGGAACTCGTGGTTTCCGTCGCGCGGCACGGCGAAGAACCGCCCAAGCCTGGCGAACTTGGGGCTCCCATTTCGCGGCGCGACGGAAACCGCTCCCCTGGTCCGTCTCCGGAACTTGGGGTTTCCACGCCTCGTCGCGGTGGAAGCCATCCAAATGCGGGGAAGGTTGGGTTTTGTAAGGCCCCAAGACTTCATGAGGTGCGTTCGTGGTAACGGGCGCGCCCGTCGGGCGTTCGGGCGCCGTGCGACGTTACGGGCGAGCCGTCGCACAGTAACCGCACGGGGCGCGGGTGTGTGGCGGCGAGCGGCACGGGCGCGTCGCACATAGCCGGCGGTGGCATTGGAAAAAGCGACGTTACAGGCGAAACGTCACAGCGTAGCCGGAGTCATAGAACCGATGCACGAGTTGAGCGGCCGACGCTACACGAGTGGGCGGACAGCTGAACGATGGGGGTCGTCTCGGGTCGACCGAGTGACCCACGACACGCACATGATACGCGTATTAATACGGCATGCGGATGATGGAGAAGTCATCCAACCAACGATCAAGCAAGCATCTGAGTGCGAGCGCATTGGAGCACCACGAGCTAAGCCAACAGCTCGTTGGTGAAGGAAACACGGCGGCGGTGAACGCAGGGCGAGCGCGGGTCGAGCCGGGTTGTTGACGTGCAGGGCGTGCGGAATTCCTCCGCAGGGCATCCGCACCGCAGGACGGGTCGAGTCGGGCAGCGCGCGGGTCGAGTCGTGCGACATACGTGCAGGGCGTGCGGAACTTCTCCGCAGGGCGTCCGCACGATCCGAGCTTCAGTTCAGAGGTCGTTCTGAAGGCATCGTGAGTCGGAATTGAGTGCCGAAAGTTGAAGCAGGTGCGTTTTGATGGGACGGAGCTAACCACATAGCTGGGGGAGTGGATTGGATAGACGGAGAGCTCGCGGGGAGGTCTGAAATCATTTGCAGTGCCGACCCGAGTGACACGGCAGCACTTGGGCAGTTTTATGCAGGATATTCCCGAGGTGAATTCTAGTGCTGTAAACGATTGTTGTGGGCTAGTTAATGATTGTCAAGCATTATAAGCTTGGACAAAAAGTGACTTGCCTTGCCAAAGAGCAAAGGGGGTCTTTTGCTGGATTGGAACTTATACTCTATTTCGTATTTATGAAACATATTATCGAGCAGACCCATTATTAACTGGGAGTTGCCCCTCCCTTGTATGTATGGGCGTACACTGTGGATGTGATGATGATGTTCATGTTTTCCGCACATTGAAAGAACACTTGATTAACTAATTTAACAAGTGTTGCTAAAGAAACAGTCTACATGGCAGGTATTACGAAAGAATAATATGGTAGTCTGCACCAATATTTATCAAGGTTGAAAAGGAGCCCGCAGGAGTCCCCAGGGCGTGATGATAGGTTTCCCTCGCCGCCGTGACGCTTGATCGCCCAAGCGTGCGAAATGTGGTTTCCCATGTCACGCTCCAATGGACAACGTCAATTATACGCCGCCGGCAGAGCTTGACCACCAGTAAGACCCACAGTGAGGACGACGACGAAGCGTTGGAAGGCGTTCGATGAACATGCGACGAAACAGCAGAAAACCACGCTGGCGGAAGGTTCTGACAGACGTCTTGAGCTTATCTGAAAACATCGTTGGGCTCACACATGCAACGTTATCATGGTGACCGTGCGACGTTTAGGAGCAACGTGCATAAACGCGTCCAAAAATGGCCGTGTGTTGGCTTGGAGGTTTTATAGGCCGGCCGTGGTGGCAAGCCGACGTTAAGGAGGAAATGTCACGTCGTAACCAAGGCTTTATGGGCATTTACTGGGTCGGCCTTATATGGGTCAAGCCCCACCCATGGAAGCAATGTGTGGGCAAAGGCACATACGAAAGGAGGACGTGCGATGGACGATAAAGGAGAGAAAGAAGGACATCAACATCTTGCTGATTCCACCATTGGCAAGCTAATGCTCGAGCCAGAGCGAAGGTCGAGGGTGGAGGGTGAAGCCGCAGCAGGGAAACGGAGTCTGGGTCGAGTCGGGTAAAAACTCGTTCGGCGTTCACCCGCAGGTCGAGTCGGGTTCCTTCCGCAGGGCGCGTGCGGTGCAGTGTTTAGTGCATGGTGGAGTCGGGTTCCTTCCGCAGGACGCGTGGAGAACAGTGTTCAGGGCGGGCGCGTTCAGGTCGAGTCGGGTTCGTGCGGCGCGCCCGCGTTCCGGACGCGCGGATCGGTGTCTGAAGGCGCGGAGTTCGTTCAGCAGGGTCGGGTCGGGTCGAACGCGTTCAGGAAACGCGTGCAGACCGTGACCCCGGTGACCCGCGTGCGGAAACGCGTTCAGGGTGCCGAGGGCGTCTGTGACCCGAGTGACCCACTCGAACCAGAATTCGCGCAGAATTCAGAAACATGTTCTAAAAGGGAATTTTGGGGTTCCTTTGGATTTTTTGCACTGTTGGGAAGCTGTTAAGGCTAGACCCAAGTACAAGCACATTTGGCAAGAAGCATAAATGGTTTATGGAGGCTTGGCTGTATAGTTATTGCAGATTGTACATATTTATTGAAGCATAATACTGGGCAGACTTATTAACGGGATTTGCCCCTCCCTTGAATGTATGGGCGTTCATGTGGTTTGATATTGATGTTTATTGCTATTTTATTTCCGCATAGGAGCACTTTGGAAGATTAATTAAACAAGTGTTGAGTTAGGCGTAGTCTACTTATTGAGTATTTGAAAAGAGAAAAATAAGGTAGTGCCGCACCCGTCTATAGAGCGGTTGGGAGACTACCACAGGTATAAGGGCGTGACAGTTGGTATCAGAGCTACATTTTTGTGGCTTTATTATTATTATTATTGAGCAGGGATACCGTTGCAGCGTTGCAGGTGGTATTGAAGCTTGATGGATGAGTTTGTTTCATTGGAAATGAACTTCAAAGAAATTAAAGAGAAGTCGAAGGAAATGGAAAAGGAGTTTGATGAGGCGAGTCGGACCATTGATACATTGTGCAAGAGGAGGACATCTGGCATGAGAAAAGATGAAATGTTTCGACTTATGAAGAAAGTGAGAATTCTCCGAGCAGAAATGGAAAAGGTGGAAGAAGAGCGAAGGAAGTTAATTGATAAGCTTCTCAAGCTTAGAGACCTTGGAAAGATGAAGCATGGTGGCATGAAGCCCACTGTGGCCAAACCAAAGGATGTTGTAGATGTGATTGAAGTCAAGGAAGAAGCTGATGAACAAGTTGGACCAGGACCAAGCACATTACAAGCATTGATGGTGGACGATTCTCACGAGGATGTTGCAGATGTGGTAGAAGTCGAGGACGAACTTGATGAACAGGTTGGACCAGGGCCAAGCACATCGCAAGCATCGGTGATGGATGATTCTGGGGAGGATGTTGAGGATGCGGATATGATCGAGGAAGAACTCGTGGGACAAGTTGAACCTGGACCAAGCACATTGCAGGCATTGGGGGATGAACCACATGAAAATTTTGCAGAAGTGACAATGATCGAGGAGGAACTTTATGAGCAGGCGGTACCAGGATCGAAAGCATTGCAGACATTGATGAGGATGGAGGACACTCGCTTAGAGATTCTTCATGAAGACATGGCTCGTGTTTCAATTGAGCATCTGGGAGATGGACCGTATGCAGGGATGGGAAAGAAGATGACTTCTTTTCCAATGCCATGGAGGACCTTTCCTCGGATGACTATGATGGAACCTTGTACATTGGAGAAGCAAGGGGAGCATTTCTTGTTGTAGGCCTTGATAGGGAAATTTGTGACCTCGCTCTAGTAGGTTCAAATTCCCGTGACAAGGGTGGAACTTGATGATCTCTGTGATGGATACGGGTCATGCTTAGCCACATGGAAACTGGCTAGGTGCCCGGCATGACTCATGGACTGCCTTGGTGGTAGGGCACATTGTCTGGGTAGACTTCTTCATGGCTTACAACCAAGAAGGAACTCTTGGTGCACCTTTAGCGGGGGAGAAGACTTGGAGGAAGTACCCATGATGATGATGGTAGAAGTGACCGAGGGCACTTAACCTGTACACTATACACATGATGGTGACTAGGGTTGAGGCGAGTCTACTCTTGATGGACACGTGGGGAGACTTCCAAAGGATACTTTCTGGATTATCAACTATCTCAGGTGGGTTAGGGTCTGGATGGGCTCTAGTGTGAATCTTTTTAGAAGCCACTATGCTATGTTGTTTAGACCTAAAACAAGAGAAGTTCAACCAGATATGACAATCTTGGAGAGGTTAACCAATCTGTTTTTACGATTTCAAATCCCATAGTCCTCTAACTGAGTTTGAATGATTTTATAATGATAAGGGTTCTTCCCAGTGGAGTCTTAAGGTCTGCTAGGATTGTGGAGTCGCCAAGTGGAAATTTTTAGCTCCTTTCAGAGGTAAAAGGTCTTATGGTCCACCACCATGTTTATTTAATTCCAATCTGAAATATTTTTAGGTTTTTCTAAGTCACTTTTCAGTTTTGTGGTTGTTAAGAATATCCTAACTTTGTTTCAAAACTTAGCTAAGGTTGCGAGACAAAGGCAGTCTATTCTTATGGCTAAGCCAGCTGATTTTCGAAGGTTAGATAAAACTTAAAGAATCCTAGGGTTGACCTAGTTTGTCACTGATTCAAACAAGTTCCAACGTGATTACCTATATTAGGCAGTGCTTGAAAAGGCTGCTTTGTACTCTCAAAATGTTCTCGAAGATAGAACAACTGGTCTGCGAAACCAGAGATTCTGGGTTCGATCCCCAGCGGAGTCGCCAGAAATGTTAGCTTCTGGTGGCTCAGCTGCAAAATAGAACAATTGTCCTGGAACCAGAGATTCTGGGTTCGATCCCCAGTGGAGTCGCCATAAATGTTAGGTCTCTGTAATTTATTAGCAATATTTGGAGAGTCCAATCATAGAGTTAACATCATTTCAACCAACTTTGGGATTCTAGGATCTAGCCCTCCTGAATCCGGAGAGGGATCTCTCCAATATGTACAAAGATGGATATTGTCTTTGAAAATCTTAAGGTAATGATATTAGGCTAGTTATGAAGGCCAAGGGTTTTGTTTTGTTTTGGATGGTTGAGCATGAAAATGTTACTTGAGGGAAAATTCCTAAGTGCAAAAGTTTCAAAAGTGAGAAGTTGCAAGCAAATAGAACAGTTTTGGCAGATAGATAGATATAACGCTGGTTTTTAGTCTATTGGGCTATGGAGTCATACCTGGGCTTTAATTGAACAACAACATCAAGTGTGATCCAAGGGGCAAGTCATCTATGTCTAAGGATCTCCTTAAAGTTTGATTTATGGAATGGAGTGAAACATCAAGAAGGGGAATTAAACAGATGCAGAACGAAGAGTAGCCTAGGATCTGATAAGTACTTTTAAACCAGTCAGCCTTTGACAAACACTTAAGAAAGACACGAAAGCAGACTAGGATCTGGTAAGTACTTTTAAACCAACCAGCCTTTGACGCACTTCCAATAGAAAACATACAAAACAAGGGGAAACACAAAGATAACACAGAATGGTCTAAGATCTAGCAAGTTCTTCTAAACTAGCCAGCTTTTAACACATTCCAAGGGAAACAATCAGTTAGTTATGCAGACAAGTCTGGGACCAGGGCTAACCATATCTTCCTTCAGTTCATCTTCACATAACATATACTGGAAATAACATTCAGGAATAATATTCAGCTAAAACAATAAGACGAGGGAACGCCAGCATTCTTATGCCTAAACTGAATTAAATCATTCCTAAATAATCACAGATTAGAAGAAAACATTAAAATAAAGATTTCTCAGCCATAGGAGGTTACTGACATACAGTAGGTCCTAACCCTGTTTAAATTGTTCTTTACAGTGGAAATGAAACAACATGAAAACAGAAATAAAATAACAAGTTACAAATGAGAATAACATCACCGTCAATATAGACCAGGATCCCAAGAAACAACTTTTATATTGATGTCAAACCAGTTACAATTTTCAAGTCCAATGTTTCAGTCCAGCAATCATCTTCACTATTCAACCTAACTACTCTAGCGCAAACAGAGCTTCAAGGGCCAGTGAACACTATGTACAAATAAAAGCCTCGAGCTCAAGTGTATTTCCAAGTTCTGCAACCAATGGTTCATCATCTTCTACAGAGGTATTTATAGAAGAATGAGGAGAAAAGATCTGAGAAAAGATCTAAAACACATTTAATACAACGTTAAATGATTTCTCGGCCCCTTAAGAGGCATCGATGGAGAAATTACAGGTGGATGTGTTGCATTAACTTTTACATTTATGATTTAAAACTCGAAGTGAGTTTTATGTGACTTTGAGGCTCATATGCTGTGTGAAATAACTCCGCAGATATTTTTTGCATTAGTTTCCTGTGGCGGAATTAACTCCCTGGCTGCGCTGAAGGTAGATATTTCTTTAAGCAATAACTTCGGCCTCTGTTTGAAGGGTTCGAGGCAACAGGTGGCTTTTATGGTAGTTGAGGAATCAATTCGCCTCATTTGAAGCGGTGGAAGCCTTTTTGTCATCGAAACACTTATGATTTTCTATTGATTGTGCTTAATCCGGGAATTAGGCTCTAGATAAGCATTCTTAGCCGTAATTCCCATATCTGTCTTCAATCCTCTATTCTTCTGTGCTATGTCTTCAAAACTGATACTCTTTAACTGTTTTGAATTAAAACAGTGTCTTGTCGATGTGCAGGGCCGCGCAGGCCATTTTACGTGCTATCAATGCTTATGAAACATTAATAAACCATTGAATAGGGCCCGCGGATGGTTTCCTTTGGTAGATCATGGGCGCAACAATCGTCATTCCCACCTCCGACTTTTCTTTATAATACACAGAAAACTATTGAAATCACCTGCAACAAAACACAAAACAATTAAGAAATCCTGCGTTTTTTGGGTTTAAACTGCTTCAGATGGCGGGGAAGGAGCGTAGCCGTTGGATGAAGGCAACCAACGGTGGAGATCTGCGCAAAGAGGCAAAAGAGGAGCGGGGGGAAGAAATAAGGTGGGGTGAATCTGGGCCGTCCGATTTGGACACGTGGACAGTCCAGATTGAAACGGAAGGTCGCAATCGGGGTTTGCAATCGGAGGTCGGGGATGAGGCGATGTGATTAAATATTGCGATGTGATTTAGCGTGGA
This sequence comes from Pinus albicaulis, assembly GCA_034641835.2. Taxonomy (NCBI): domain Eukaryota; kingdom Viridiplantae; phylum Streptophyta; class Pinopsida; order Pinales; family Pinaceae; genus Pinus; species Pinus albicaulis. The sequence continues at coordinate 1,377,106,320 of CM076574.1, forward strand.
TCGTCGATCTAAGGAGTAGATCAACGACGGCTATTTAATCGGAGGGATGGGCGATCGGAAGGAGAAAATTGGAGGAGTCGCAGAGGAAATGCGATGCGATCACAACATCGCAATCGGAGGTTTAAACAAAGAGTAATAGGAGGGTCTTGAAAAGGAAAACCGATGCGATTGCGCGATCGGGGGCTTCATATTGAAGACAATCGGAAATGGGCCTTTGGCCCGGGGCTTTTCAATCAACCCATTAAAATATTTAACACGTGATGTTAGGTTTTTAGCACAAACTTTGATAAAATGGGTTTTTTGGGTTTTACAAAGGAAAAAGGGGTTCGGCAATGAAAATTTACAAGGTTTTGTATGGAGAAAACGGGCCCACGTGGGTTTAAACAAATCGCATCGGAGTCTTTTGGAACAAAAGAAAATCGCATCGGAGTTTTGGATCATGAAAAAGCTTTGCACTGTTTTAAATATATCCGATGCGATTAGCGCCGAAAGGCTTGGGCGCTTGGCTTTAACACACGGGCACGAAAGGGGAAATGGTTTGGACTTAGCCCAAGGGGCTTAAGTCTATAAAAAGACTTGTATTTTTATGATTTTTTACGGTTTTTTAATGGAAACAAAGGGTGCCGAAAGGTTTAAAAAGTGAGTTTTTAACCATGGGAAGGGTGATTTATGAAGGGAAGAAAGGAAAAGATGAATAATAGAGGAAGAATATGGGAAAAAGGGAAAGGAAAAGAAGGTTAATTTCGAGTGGGAGAAAGGGAAAAGGGATGGCTTTGCAGCAGTTTCTTTTCATGGAATTTTTAGCAGAATTTTGAGTATAAAATGGGACAGCAAATGAGGATTTGGGACAGAGGCATGAGGCCTACAAGGAGTCTTCAAGAGCCAACAATTTTTAGTGATAAAATTTGTTCCTTGGAGGCTCAAAAATATCTTAGCCACCTTTTGGTATAACAAAATATTACAGGTGGCTAACAACACCGATGCTGTTACTCTGATGCTGTTACACCGGACGCTGTTACTCCAATGTTGTTACACCGATGCAGTTACTCTGATGCTGTTACACCCGATGTTGTTACTCTGATGTTGTTACACGGATGTTGTTACACCGATGCTGTTACTCTGATGCTACTACACCGGATGCTGTTACTCCGATGTTGTTACTCTGCTACTGTTACACCAGATGTTGTTACATCGATGCTATTACACAGATGTTGTTACACTATCCACATCATTACTATGTTGTTATCCTACCAACCGTCACATCATCCAGGTAGGCCGTCAGGTACGCGTCCACATGAATTTTACTGGTTTAATTAAATATCCCATGTGAAGATTTTAATGTTGCGGACGACAAAAATTTAAGTTGGGGGGGTGTCGTCATGCCAAGGACGGTGTAATAATTGCCTCATAAGTTAAGTATGACATTCTACTCATGGTACACCTTACAATTCCCATCAATATGTGGTATCATCATTTAAATCATATTGGGATTTGTAAGATGTCTCGTCCACCCTGTACGAACAATTATTATTTCTATTTTACCACACCTACCATACTCTTTCATGATTTTTCTCGGTTTTCAAAAGTTACCAACGTATTTACCGTTACCACCTTTCCATTTCACTATGTTGTTCCTCTGAATTTGGTACCCACCACCTTACCCAACGGTCTTCTACTACAGGAAATGCTGCTACAAGTCTCCACAATATGGTTGGGATGGCTGTGTGGCATGAGCCTGAAAACACAATTTCAGTTTGCAGCAATCCAGACGTTTGGCAAGTATTTTTCGACGCAGGGTGGGATATCTACTTTGACAAATTGCAGGGATTTGATGGAGGTATCACAATGGAATTCGCACTCAATTTAGAGGAGAATTATTCTCAGGTTAGAGGTCTAGAAGTTCCTATCACAGAGGAGGTAATTTTATAGGTTAGCGGGCTGAGACAACAGGGGCAACAATGGTTTGCTCAGAAATTTTCTCTCTGGAATTTCCCAAATTTTTCTTGTAGGCAGGAGAAAGTGTCGTTCAATTGGGCAGAGGATAGGAGCACAAAATTGTGTTGGATCCTTGGAACGAAGTTACAGGTTTCGTAATAAAATACATTACCTGCGAGGGTCGGGCCTCAGCTCTGTTTAAGTATCACTTTAAAATTCTAACACACCTCTGATTTCCACAGAATCAGGTGCATGCCCTAAATATGCCATTCTTCCTATTGAAACAACTACAGCATATGGCACAGTCTGCTCGGCGTTCTCGCCGAATGATGGCAGTACTTTCTAACCACGGATAGGTGTGATTATTGGTCGTGCATGCAATAGGCAGGCTGCAGGTTTCTTGGGTGGAACTTTGCAAATCCTCAGAAGAAGCGGTAGCAGCTATGAATGCTGCTAGATAAGAATAACCAGCCTCTCCAACTGGTCAGGCGGAAGAATAATATTCAGAAGAAATTGATCAAGAGGAACTCGAGGAAATGGAAATGGAAATTGATCAGGAGGAACCCGAGGAAGAAGATATGAGTATGGAGGAAGTAGTTGGTGACACAGACAAGGCTGTCACACAAGAACCAACCTCGCTTGAAGAACCCACAGAGGAAGGAATTATGGACATCGTGTAGGAAATTGATACTGTTATATAGTCATCAACCTTTGTCAATGAAGAACAAAGGAATGGAATTGTGGAAAAAGGAATGGCAAGTGATGATGTTTCGCAAGAAATAGCATCACCTACCCAAACAGGTATGGATGTTGATACAGGTGGGGGTGTTACACAAGAACCACCCCCAATTTGGCTAGAATAGGAGGAGTAGGCCCGTGAAATTGACGCTGCACCTCAAGAATCAGTACCAAATGTGAAAACAAAGGTGAGTCCTAAGGAAAAGGAGGGTAAAGAAGGAATGAACCAAGCGGTTGATACTGTTCCACAAGAACCAGTATCGACCCATGAAGAAGAAATGGTAAGCAAAGGGCAAGAGGAAAGAAGGGAATTGAGCCACAGAATCGATGTTGCTCCACAACAACCAACATCGACTCTGGTTGAGGTAGTAATGCATGAAGTCCTGGTCCAAACTGAAAATGAAGATGATGGTTTTGTTCCCTGTTCTTCGTTCCAGCCCCCGATGCCCAGAGGGGCGAGGGGATTTCGCTCACCCAAACGGTTAATGGAAGAAGTGGTTGTTCCCCCGGTACTAAAATTTGTTGACATGGCCAAGATTGGCCCAAAAACTACTGAACCAAAACACTTAGAGTTTCACAAGGAAGACAAAGTTCCTATAGAAACATCTAAACATAGGGGGATCAATGAAATTTCTGACCAAATAGCAGGAGTTCCCAGAAGAAATGTAGAATAAGAAGCCCCTGTGGATAGGGGGCCCAGCCAGAAGGGCTTGACAAAAGAATCTGTAGAGGATGCTGGTAGAATTCTGCTGCCTTCTAAGCCTGTCATGGGCCCAGAACTTGAATTCATCGTTAAACAGGAATGGGTTGAATAGTGTGAGAAAAGAAGGTTACCTATCAAAAAGAGGTATCAGCTGCAGTTTAGTGAAACCATGAGACTGAAAAGGGAGGTTCAGGATTTGAAGAAGCAAGTTTCACATTTAAAAAGGAAGGTAAAAATCTACAAATGGAGGGCAATAAAGCCAAAAATTGAAGTCTCCACTGTAGCTACCCAGACTAGCTCGATCGAAGAGTTGTTTGAAGGTCGAGAATTTGTATTGGCCGTTGAAATTAAAAAGTGGTAGTCTTCGACGATCGACCATAAGAAAGAAATAGCTAGGGTTCAAGAACAGGCTGTTGGAGTCGTCACAGGTTACATGGATTAGTTATACAAGGCATGGTTGAAGCAGGCCAAACAGAAGGCCAAGATAGAAGAGTTGGAAGAACAAGTTTAGTTGCTAAAGACAGATAAGGAGAAGATGTTCTCCCTAGCACAACAGGTAATGGCCTGCAGACCTCCTGCACATAGATATGCCTTATTCCTTCATGAACAATTTCTTTTCTTTTGTCTTGAAAGTATATATAAGGAGATTTGGTACGAAATTGAGGACCCCATTCAATTTCTCCGTATTTTAAAAATTCATGATATTATAGGACAACACTTAATGTGCGAGCTCTACATGCATGGGTATTACTTAAGGCATGATCAGTCTTTTAACCCCGTTCCATTCATGGGGGACATCCATTTAAGGGCTTTCACCTCCTATACCATCAATCATATTAAATGGAGAAAGGCTTGGGATACATTTGAATAAAATCAAGCCGGAAAGCCATTAATGGTGAGAAGAGAGCATGGTCAGACCTCAAACATTTATAACAAGCATTATACCTTTCTACAGATTTAAAGAACACATGTCGACAACCCAGAAATGGTGTGCTAACCTATGTGTCAGCCAGATTACGACATTTCACAAGGAAGCACTGGATGTTTGTCAGAAAAGATGGATGTTGTCCTCCACAACCGTCAGGGAAAGAGAACCATTTGGGGCTCCTAACTTTGCACGTGCCTTAGAGAGAATGTCGAATTATGTGGCATGCATTAGATGGATGCGATTAAGATTTCAATTTCCCCTTTTATGGTTGCTATTTGAGCAGTATACTCTTACGTATAACGTTGAACCAGACTGGTGGAAGGACGTTGTTTTGACTGAAGGATATAAGCCACCAAGAACAGAAATGGCTGCAGAATATGACCTCACACAACTTCATGCCGATCACAGTCAGTCCAATCCGGATCTGAGGAGACGACGAGCTGCATGATGACATGCAGATAGATCAGTTGAGGGGAGATGTTGGGTACCGGATTTGTATACTTTCCTCTCCCATTTTACCCTATCTTTCTATCTCTTTGTGTCATTATTTATCTTAAAAGCATGAGGTAAAACCCTTCTTCCTATCCTTTATGGGATATTTGATTAATGATGTATTTTTCATGGAGTATTTACCTTTCTACATATTAACTTCGATATTTCTTCAGATCTGGCTATAATAGGAGCGTTGCGGCTACGAGTCAAGGCACAACACATCATCTCCAACATCTTCCTTATTTTTTGCTATAGCGTGACAGCCATGGGTATATCAGCACTATCTTAGGCCTTCTTATGGTTTCTTGCTGGGCAACCCGGTTTCTGTTGTAACAAGATGTATTTTTGTAACAATGGAGTCGTTGAGAGGAATCGGGGGTTTCAAGACAATTGTATAAAGAGGCCTACGGGTTTTGAAGCAGGGGAGACCCTTGGACATACAGACTTTGTAATCAATCTTTTTATCATTAATTGAATGTACAACAGCTTGTTGTTTCTCCTGTAATTATTGAGTTTTCGCAGCCCTGATCAAAGATTTGGGCCCACTCTTGTGATCAGGTGTTGCATTCTTCTTTCTTTTCTTTGCAGTGTTGTGTTTGGTGTGATTATTTATTGTTGTTACAGTTGCATTAATTGTTGTGGATGCCTTTTATTTCTGCAGTTCATTTCATTGGTGTTACAGTGGTATCTGTGTTATATATTAAACCTGTGATCTACAACAGACCATGTGCTTGTATCTGCATATAATTTGCCGTTAGTCTTGAAATAACTAACGCCCTCGAGTTGATAATTTATGTGGAAAAATGGTTGAATTATGTTCATATCCGGACACCAACATCTCCCACAATGCTGCTATGTATACAGAATTCTTTCCAGAGTGGAAGAATATCCTGATCATCCAAGGCTAAGGAGTAGCACATTTTCACCATGACAGTGCCACCTCCTACCCCCGCAACATCATGTAAAGCATGGGAGAGGATCAACCCATATCCTCTCAAGAAATCACAAGGCAATGACATCTCTTGTTTCTCCCTTATCTCTCCCTCATACAAGCCATAGAATAATGTCATTATGGTTGACTTGTATAATGCCCCATAAAACCAAATCTTCTGCTGCCATAGCATATGGGTGCCCACTACCATTCAATTCCTGAATCCATAACATACCATTTGACAAAGGGTATGTCACCTGATGGAAAAACTCTCTCAAGAGTAGCCAACGCATCTTTTCCTCATGTTTCCATGTGTCATAGATTTGCAAGTAGCTCTCCAACCTCTTGCTCACCATCCACACCCACTTATACCAATGTGGGTGCCTCCCATCATGCTCTACCTTGGTACTCTTCCAATGAAGACTACCATTCTCCCAAATCATATTTTTCCTCTTGCCATTCCTGGGATGTTGAAATGCAACTCCTTGGAGATCTCTTAGAGAAGATCTCACATTAATGACCATCTTGAATCCATAAGGATCCAAGTGTGTTGGAGGCAAAACTTCCTCACTTCTGCTTAATGACAACATTGTTAATCTCTCCAATGATGTAGTGGTTGTCTCATACTCCAACTCAAAGATGAACATATGGTTTTGTATAGGAGTGTTTTGGACAAAGTTCATCTTATCGTCCAAACTTTCACACAACACCCCAAACTCAAGTGTTGTGTGCAACTCAAAAAAGGCACATGAGGATGATGGTTCATCCCTACCTTGAACAATTCAAGGTTGCATAGCGCAGTGCAATTTTGTTGCTCCAGATTAGCAGTATGCAATGGTATATATCCCTCCATAAGATTTGCTAAAATAATAGGAAGTGGAAACTTAGTCATACCTTGGTGAAATTTGGGAACATCTTGTAAGGCTGCAAGAGATCCTTCCTCCAATGTGTTGGCTCCCCCAACTGCTGAAGATGATGGTTGCTCCTCCATAGTTGTATCAGTGCTGGTACATGCCTCCTCCAATGGTGGTGAGGGCTTCTCCTCCTCTGATTTCTCCTTGCCAAATTTTCTAATCAACCTTTGGGTGAACTCAGCAAAAGTATTCACTCTTGCATGACTCAAATGGCTGAACCACCAAATGTTTTCTTCACCCTCAAGGTGCAGCACTGTAATCTCTACAACTTCTCTTTCTACCATTGGATGTAGTAGGAAGAATGCATCTATTTTTCTTGCCCAAGCCCTTGCTATAGATGACCCATCAAAAGTAGATAATAGAAACCTATTTGTTAGGATATTCCGATAGATAGGAAATAGTTAAGAATAACTTAGTCTAGTGTAGAGTTAGGTAAAGTGTGTTTCTTTACCATGTACATTTGTAACTTATAATTCGACGGTCACGATTTGTAGTGATTCGACGGTTATCTCTCACCTCGGTATTAACGGCACTTGATCCATGGCTTACCACCCGATTGGTCCATGATCTCTATTTAAAGAGCATGGAGGGTCATTTTTCCAATAACCGTCTTTATGAGAGAAACATATGTAACTTTTCTTTTTATATTAATAAATTCCCTGAAGTGGCCACGTTGGCTCAGGGAGTGGAACGTTTCCCTCTTTGAGGGTTTTAACCACGTGATTATACTGGTGTACTGATTTGTGATCTCTTTATGACCGGTGACCTTTGGTTCTTGATATACGAAACATACCCTGTAAATTCCTACATGGTATCAGAGCTATTTTGAGGGCTGCGTCCGTTGTTGATCAAAATCCAAAGCCGGTTTGACTGCATGCGAATTCCGTTTTTTAGATCTACTATTTCTGAACTTTTTTGGGCTTAGAGAACTGCTCGATTGTGTCTGGAGCATCTATTACAGTGAGGAAAACCTTTCGTTTCATGCGAAAAGGTTTCCGACTGCCCAAGTTATGTTAGTTTAGATCTAGAGGTACAAAGCATCTATTTTGCAGTTATATTTGTTAATAGTTCTGCTGATTTTGTTTTTTTTTTTTTCTGTTTATTTTCAGTATTAAGGTTTTAATTATTTTCCGGATCTATACCCTCTTATTTGTGTATGCTCTTTTTTGTGCGCTCTGTGCGATCTCGGTAAATCAGAAACATGAAAAAGGGATGTTTTTTTGTTACGTATGCTCTTTCCCCGCGTCTTTGTGCGATCTCGGGAAATCAAAAATAGTGAAAAAAGTGATAGTTGTCGGTAAGGCTAAACGAAAATCTAACATTATACCATAAGGCTTTGCATTTCATTTTTTTTTTGCTCAGTTTTTTGTGTTTTTTGTGCATGAAAAGGCACGCATACCGAAGAGTAAAAAAAAAAAAACAACACCCCCCTTTCTCCTTTCATAAAATAACGTGATCCTTTTACTATCTCACTTGGTGAGGGGTTAGTTTATGAGAATAGAGGTCTTGGGTTCAATCTCCTTCTCAAGCTTCTTATGTAAAAAAAAATTTGTTCAAAGGGGCGGCGGGCTTTTTTAAAAAAAGCCGCACTTCATCCCGTTCTCGTAACTATTCGGCATCTACAACTCAAATTTTTCAAAAGGCATAACTTCTTCATCCGGAAGCGATTTTTCGAGCTGTTTTTTTTTAACGGGCTGATTTTTTGAGATCTTTCCATTGGAGTAGTTAGTTTCAGCTTTTATCAGCTTCAGTTAGAAAAATTAAAAATTTAAAAAAAAAAAAGAAAAAAAAAAAGAAAAAAAAAGAAAGATGGAAAGTGCATGCCCAATTATTCTTAACAGCACCAATTATTTCCAATGGCTACCTCACATGGTAGATATACTTAGAAGTAAAGGCTTTATAGAATAGCCACAGGACAAGAAACTAAACCTTCCAATGATGATAAAGCTGCTAAATGGGAAAATAAACAAGATCAAGCACGAGGATTGATAGGAATGTCCATTGCTCAAGATCTTCGATTTCATATCCTTGACATTGACACCCCTGATGAGGCCCTGGAAAAGCTAAAAACTATTATTTGAATTCAAAATCAAATTCGGGCCCACCAGCTTGAAAATGAGTTGCTTACTTTGGACCCCAATAATTTCTCCTCCATTGAAGATTTTTTGTCCAAATTTAAGACCCTCAGAATTCTTTTAGAAGGTTGTAAGATAAAAAAGAATGATGGTAGCCTCATATATTTAATTCTTTCTAAGCTTGGTCCTACATACTCTATATTTTTTTCCGCCTTCCACTCCACCAGAGAAGCCATCATTTCTTCAGGAACCACCTACAAGAATCCCTCTTTTGATGCCTTTTGTGATTCTTTGATAAGAGAACAAGAAAAATTTTTACACCTTGGTCTTATCACTGTTGGAAATGCTTCTAAGAAAGCATTAGAAGCCCAAAAACAACCATATCAAAAGAATCCCAAGAAGCAGTATCCTAAAAAATATGGTCCTAAACCAAACAAGGGCCCTAAGCAATTTCAGCCGCAAACTGAAAAATCAAATCACCAAAATAATAAGGCAAATCAAAACAAAGGAAAGAAGACAAATAGACATTGCAACTTTTGCAATCGGGATGGCCATATAGAGTCCAAATGTTTTAAGAATATGGAAGCCTTAGAAGCATCAATGAAGAAGCACAACATCAATTTGGAGCACTCTTCACCTTCATCTTCAGGCATGGCACTTTCTGCTTGTGTTTGTCAAGCATCAAGATCTGGTTATGCATTAAATGTATCTTCTTCTTCTCCTTCTCATGAATGGCTCATTGATTTTGGAGCTTCTTACCACATGGCTAAAAATAAATCCATGTTTTCTTCTTTAAATGATTGTAACACCAAACATATTTATGTTGGTGATGATAGATCTCTTAGTGTTGTAGGATCTAGAACCATTCATCTAGATAATGGTCAGTTTAATGATGTATTATGTGTTCCTACCTTGTCATGCAACCTTATATCTATTTATCAGATAACTCATTCAGGTGAAGAGAAAATAGTAGAATTCTCACCTCATGATGTTGTAATAAAGGACCTCAAAGTTCCTAAATATATTTTAGCTACTAGCATTGTTGATGATTCCACAAGGTTGTATAATTTTGACAACTTTGGGTCATCATCTCTTCCCTCTGTTTTTATTGCTCATAATGATGATGTGAGCAAACTTTGGCATGAGCGATTTGGTCACTTAAACTATCGCTCTCTTCAAACTCTATGTAAGGAAAATATGGTGACAGACCTTCCTATGGTATCTTGCCGAGATGGTGTTTGATCCGGATGTGTACTAGGAAAACATCATCGGGATAGTTTTGAAAAACGTGCCTCTTGGCATGCTTCAGCCCCTTTGCAGCTTGTGCACAGTGATTTATGTGGTCCACTTCCTGTTGTTTCTTTCTCTAGTTGTAAGTACTTCTTAACATTCATTGGTGATTTTTCCAGACGCACTTGGGTATATTTCTTAAAACTCAAGAGTGAAGTTTTTAACATGTTCTTGGCCTTTAAGGCCTTTGTTGAGAAACAATCTGGACATCATATTCTTAAGTTAAGATCAAAAAATGGCAGAGAATATGTTAACAACAAATTTATCAACTTTTGCACTGAGCATGGCATTCAATCGCAACATACTGTTCTATATACTCCACAACAAAATGGTGTAGCTGAAAGGAAGAATCACACCTTAAAATAAATGACTAATTGTATGCTTTAATCTAAAGGACTTGGTCTCAATTTTTGGGTAGAAGCCATTAACTGTGTAAATTACATAGTAAATCGCACTCCTATTAAGGTCTTAAAGAATATAACTCCAGAAGAAGCTTGGAGCTCAATCAAACCAGATGTAAGTCACTTTCATGTTTTTGGAAGTGATGCTTGGGCCCATATTCCAGATGCGAAACATAAAGCCTTAGAACCTAAGAGTGAAAAATGTATTTTTGTTGGATATTCTGAATATGTCAAAGGATATAGACTTCTTCAACCAAAATCCAAAAATATAATCATTAGAAGAGATGTAAATTTTGATGAAAATATATCGGCCTGTGAGCCTAGTTCGGCGGATGTGCCACCTTTGGCCTACGAGCCTTATTCGGCATATGTGCCACCTCTCTCTCTCTCTCTCTCTTCTATTTTTAATAGCATTCCTTCTAGTTCAGATGATGATAGCGAGGATGACAATCCTCCTCCAGCTCGTGAAATTGTTCCTTATACTCCATCGCTTCCAAGATGGGTCCGCTCTACTTGGGATGTAGTAGGTTCTCTTGCAAGTGACCCTGCCAATCGATGACGTACACGTTCTCAGTTCAAAAGAGCCTCTTCCTTATTGGCTCAAGTTCCAAAAAAACTTGATCCAAAAACTTTTGAAGAAGCCTCTGGTCATCCAGATTGGGATGAAGCTATGAATGAAGAGTATCGTTCCTTATTGGCAAACAATACTTGGGATATTGTTCCTCTTCCAAAAGGAAGAAAAATTGTCAGATGCAGATGTGTTTACAAAACAAAGTTTGGACCAGATGGAAAAGTGGATAGACATAAAGCTCGTCTTGTCGCTAAAGGTTTTTCACAAGTTGAAGGCATTGACTATACTAAAATCTTCTCCCATGTTGCCAAAATGAATGATATCCACCTTGTTATTTCCCTTGCTGCCTTCTTTAAATGGGAAGTCCATCATGGATGTTAAATCTGCCTTCTTACATGGATATTTGCATGAAGAAATCTACATGGAACAACCCCCTGGCTTTATCCAAAAAGACTCTAGCCTTGTTTGTCGCCTTAGGAAGTCTCTCTATGGTCTCAAACAAGCTCCTCAGTCTTGGTATGCCAAAATGGATAGATTTCTCTTAGATAATGGCTTTTCTAGGTGTCATTCTGGCAACACTGTCTACACCAAGAAAGTGGGTAATTCCTTCACCATCCTTGTTCTTTATGTTGATGATCTTATCCTTACTGGTAGTGATCCAAACCGTATAAACCATGTGAATTCTAGCCTCAAAAATAAGTTTGAAATGACAGACTTAGGACACTTGCATTATTTCCTTGGTCTTCAAGTCTTGCAATCCAAGGAAGACATTACCCTCTCTCAGTCCAAGTATGCCTATGATCTTCTACACCAATTTCACATGGAAGACTGTAAGCCTGCCCCTTCTCTCTTTCATTCTGGAGTCAAGCTTTCTGTCAATTGTACTACCCCTGAAGTTGATGCTACCTTATACCATCAACTTGTTGGTAAACTTTTGTATCTAACCCATACCCATCCTTACCTTTCCTTTGTCGTTGGTCTTGTCGCTCAGTTTATGCACCAACCTCATGAAAGTCACTGGAAATCAGCTAAAAGAATACTTCGATATATTTGAGGTATAGTTCAGTTTAGGATTCATTACAGTGCAGGAGCATCTCCCTTGTTGATTGGTTTCACTGATTCTGATTGGGCTGGTGACCCTGATGATCAGAAGTCCACTGCAGGATATGTATTCACTCTTGTTTCAGGACCTATTACTTGGTCTTGTAAGAAACAAAGTGCCATCTCCCTTTCTTCAGTAGAAGCAAAGTATCGTGGTGCAGTTGAAGCTAGCAAGGAAGCCATGTGGCTTCGTCAGATCTTTTCTGAATTTGGTCTTCATCAGCAGCATCCAACTACAATTTGGTGTGATAATCAGAGTGTCATTCAGCTATGTAAAGATCCAGTTTAGCATCAGCGTATGAAACACATTAAACTCCACATACACTTCATCATAAAGCTCATTCGTGATTGTGTTCTTGAAGTGCAGTATTGTCTGACCAATGATCAAGTAGCCGTTATCTTTACGAAGGCTCTTTCGGAAGTGAAGTTTGCCAAAATTTGATCCATGCTTGGAGTTCAGGAAAGTTGTCATTAAGGGGGGATAGGCTCTAATGCCTCCTTCCTTCTCCTATTGTGTCACTTTTGTAAATCCTTCGATCCTATCCCAATTTTTTCTTAAGGGGGGATGTTAGAAAATTTCGACACATAGGAAATAGGCTCCTTTTGTGTCAGCTTTGTAAATCCTTCAATCCTATCCCAAGTTGTTCTTAAGCAGGGATGTTAGGATATTCCGACACATAGGAAATAGTTAAGAATAAATTAGACTAGTGTAGAGTTAGGTCAAGTGTGTTTCTTTACCATGTACATTTGTAACTTATAATCCGACGGTCACGATTTGTAGTGATCCGACGGTTATCTCTCACCTCGGTATTAACGACACTTGAACCGTGGCTTAACACCTGATTGGTCAATGATCTCTATTTAAAGAGCATGGAGGGTCATTTGTCTAGTAACCATTTTTATGAGAGAAACATATGTAACTTTTCTTTTTATATTAAAAAATTCCCTGAAGTGGCCACGTTGGCTTAGGGTGTGGACTGTTTCCCTTTTTGAGGGTTTTAACCACGTGATTATACTGGTGTACTGATTTGTGATTTTTTTGTGAGCGGTGACCTTTGGTTCTTGATCTACGGAACTTACCCTGTAAATTCCTACACTATTGCCCTTGATTCTCCTTGTGCTACAAGGTCTCCTTTCTTCCTCCAACTGAAAGTACTGTGGGAAAGCTAGAATCTCCTTGAAGGCTCTAGGTTGAGCATTGTACTAAACAAGGTATTCACTTAGAATATTTTGATCCAAGTGTCCTCCATATTTCTGCAATTTTTCTCCTTTTTCAAAAGGAAAGGGTATAGTCCCACTGCTTCTTTCTTCTCTTCTTTGCTTGACCTCCTTGTTGAGGTCCTTCCTGCTTCTGAAAAGAGATGAGATCAAGCTCATTATCTCCATCATTATGATATTCCTTTTTATATTCTTATTATTCTGATAGCATAATGGCTGAGATCCACAGGCTGAGCCAAGATTATGCTCTGATACCACTGTAATATCCTCAAATTGGGACTGCTAGCAAGGCATGCCTAAAAAACACATTTTTCAGGAATGTATGCTACAGGATTGGAAACCAACCCATGGATTCCTTAGATATGACAATATAATACATGAATCCAAGATGGAATCAGAAAAAAAATCCTTCTAGGTGGGTTAAACAGGTCTCCCACACCTAGTATAGCTTAGAAAAATGCCCAAGAATGGGACTGCAACACTATGTGACAAAACTGCTTAGAAAATAATGCAGTTCAGCCAAATATATGCAGAAGGTAAATATGGAGGTTCAATAATTTCATTTACATTAGAAAATTAGAATTATGTTGAAGCTTGTGAGTCTTAGAATAGAAAATAGAAGACCTATACAAAAAGAAACCCTCAAAAACAGGTGTTGCAACACATATAATTGACTGCAAAGGCTTGACAACATTATTTTATTGAGTGTATTGTAGCAGTAGATTACAACTTAGATCTAGAGAAAAATAATGCATGAACAATCAGATCTATGACAGATCCATACACTATACTGTCTCTACTTTACATTCCCCTTGGGGATTTCAGCAAATCATGAAGCACATGGAGTAGATATGAGATTCTATACAGCAGATCTATAGATATATTTAAAATTTATGAAGCATATACAGGATTATTTAGATCAGATCTGAATATGACATGGAATAGAACATAAATCCATGGATCACCACAGTGAAAGGTAGACCCCCAACACCAGAGATCACTCCTCAAATTTTTCCAAAACACCCTGCAAATTTCCTCTTTGCAGATAACGCAATACTGGAAGAGGGACTGTGTTTTAGGCTTGTATAATAGTGTGGCATGATGCCAAGATGTAGATCTGAAGCTCAAATGATCCAGAACACTATTTCCAATGGGATAGAAGCCTCTCCCAGTGAAAATTGGCACTAGATTGGCCTAGATCTGAGTAGATCTAGCCTCCACTTGCTGCAGCTTACAAAGACAACCAAACCCTCAATAGGATCTGAGTTGTAGTTAGAAGTAGAATCTTGGCCTTAAGCTTGATAGTGGTCAAGAAATACAAGTCTCTTCCAAGAGCTACTCAAGGAAAGAGAAGGACTCCTAAACAGGAGATCCTTGTGCTAAACAACACTATTCTCTGCTAAAAAACCAAGAGAATGAGAAATTTCTAAACAAACATATTCTTCAGAAATCATATGGTCTTCAACACCCTTCTCTTGCTTTCCTCCTCTTCCTTTTGTAAGATTGAGATCTTGCAAAACCCTAAACCATCTCAATGATTTAGCTCCTTTCACACGTGTGGCCTCCATCTAAAACTCCATTCACTACTACAATTGGCGGAAATTCCGACACTTGGTTCCGACGCTTTTGACCAAATGTCGGAAATTTCCCCAAATTTTTTCCATCCCGCCCGAAACCGTCGCTATACCGACGTTTATAGAAAAGTGTCGCAATACCGACACTTAGAAAAGTGTCACAATTGCGACGTTTGGAGGAAGACATCGCAATTGCGACACTATGGCCCAAAGCGTCGCTATTGAGACGACTCCAATCGTCGCAAGTGCGACACAATGTCTAGGTGTCGCCATTGCGACGTTTAGGTACCCGTCGCAATAGCGACGCTTTTTCCGCCATTGGTATAACGACACTTATATGCGCACCACATAAAAATACGAAACTTATATGCACGCTACATAAAAATTCGAAACTTATATGCGCGCTACATAAAAATGATTTTATTGTTTCGTATGCGGCGCAATAGATACATTAACGTCTGATATGATGTGCGCATGCGCCCTCCGCTCTTGCAGAACAACATTCGCCCTCAGCTCTTGCAGAACAACATTTTCCCTCAGCATTCGCGCTTAGCTCTTGCAGAACAGCATTTTCCCTCAGCATTCGCCCTTAGCGTTCGCCCTCAGCTCTTGCAGAACATCATTCACCCTCAGCTCTTGCAAAATGGTAAGTTCTTACTGCAGGCCCTTCCTCCTATAGTAGGGTTGACTCTATTTGGGTTTTTTGGTCAATTCCATTGGATTGTGTTAGGCTGTAGGGTTCTCTCTAGATTTCAAGAATCAAGATTCAATACCCTTTATTATCTTCATCACCCAATACAAGATTTAAATTTTTCCCAAAGAAACGCTTATTAATTTGGCAGCCATTATTTCTCCCTGCTTTAAAAACCCTACATTTAAATGAAAACAAGCATTGCATTTCAAGTAAAAAAATCTATTAGTGTTCAAATGTACATGTGTGCTACATTAACGTCTGATATCATGTGCGCATTCACCCTTCGCTCTTGCAGAACAGCATTTGCCCTCAGCATTTGCCCTCAACTCTTGCAGAACAGCATTCGCCCTCAGCATTTGCCCTGAGCTCTTGCAGAACAGCATTCGCCCTCAGCATTCGCCCTGGATTCGCCCTCAGCTCTTTTAGAACAACATTCACCCTGCATTCGCCCTCAGCTCTTGCAGAACAGCGTTTTCCCTCAGCATTCACCCTCAGCGTTCACCCTCAGCTCTTGCAAAATGGTAAGTTCTTACTGCAGGCCCTTCCTCCTATAGTAGGGTTGACTCTATTTGGGTTTTTTTGGTCAATTCCATTGGATTGTGTTAGGCTGTAGGGTTCTCTCTATATGTCAAGAATCAAGATTCAATACCCTCTATTATCTTCATCACCCAATACAAGATTTAAATTTTTCCCAAAGAAACGCTTATTAATTTGGCAGCCATTATTTCTCCCAACTTTAAAAACCCTACATTTAAATGAAAACAAGCATTGCATTTCAACTACAAAAATCTATTAGTGTTCAAATGTACATGTGTGCATCACTTGTGTAGACTACAAAAATCTATTAGTGTTCAAATGTACATGTGTGCATCACTTGTGTAGGGTATTCCTTTTCCACTTGCACATTATCCAAGAATGTGTGCAGTATAGTTCATATTTTTTGTGATTTAGATTGTCTTGAAAAAGGAAAGATAAATTATTTCCCATGGAAAAAGAAGGTTTTCCCTTTTTATAGGTTGTTTGGACTTACGTGGAAAAATTTATGGTATGCCTTTCATATTATGTAGTTTAAATTTGAATTAACAGATTCTTCTACATGAAAATATAATTACCTATGTGATGTCCTTCATCACTAATTAAAATTATAGGGTTTCAATTTCCTAGACTCTAACTCATCTGATGCTAAATTCTAGGTTCTCATTGGTGGATCACTTTTCCATTGATTTCCTTTCCCTCTAGATCTTGTCATACTTTAAAAGTCATCAATGATACATATATTATTTCAGGTATCCCAAAAGGCTTTATAGTAGAACATATTGTGAAGTTTTTGTGACACTTGAGGATTCTTTTTAGAACTGCAACGTGGTCTATGCTATCGAGTTATATATCAAGCAACTTGTCCTTAATAACCACACTATGAGGTAGGTTAAACCAGTTTGAACTTGTTGGGACATAGCATATGAAGTTGTGTGATGAGTCCATATCACATGTCTATTATGGTGAAAAAAGTGAAGACACGTAATGATAGTTATTATGTTAACATTACTAGAAACATTTTCGAAATTATCCATGCTATCAAGATGTCAAAATTCGAGGCATTAGGTGTCAATACTCGTAGCTAATAGATAATAATAATAATATAAAAAAATCACAACTTTATTCTTGAAATATGATTGTTACACATTGGTAACCTAGTTCATGAGTTACTATCACCCAAAGACTGCAAAAAAAACTTAAAATATAAATTAAACCAACATGAGAATACAACTAAGGGTTTCTCGACAAAATCATGCCATAACCTGGCATTTTGAAACCCAAATTTGAATCCATCATAAGTAATACAATGCAAACTCAGATGGATTTTCAATGCATGTTTACATGCTACACTTATTCTCTGTCTAGATATCATTTTTTAAATGGAACCATTAGTCAAGCCCACGGTCCTTTTTATGTGAAAATTTTCAGCTCTATTTGAGCTCTTTTTTGCTCCACCACCTCCATAAACCAGTGTTACACGGGGTCTCGCCCCCCCACCTAGGGGTCTAGATTCCTCGCCCCCTCGCGCTCCGGGGTCTTGGGGACTTATAGGGGATGTTTCCCTCCTTGCCCCTCCACGCCCCACACCCCCTTTCACCCCCTCCGCCGCCCTCACACCCCCTTCCGCCCCTCCCTCCCCTCACCGCCCCTTTTAGTTTATGGTTTCGTGTTAGTTGATGTGCCATAGCATATTTGAGAATCCAAGTGATTCGGTCGGATAGTGACATGGACATTCCAGTATATTAGGTACGGTTGGATGTAGAGACTAGTGGGGCATTAACTTGAGAATTTATGCTCATTTATCATTATGATGATATCATTTGATATTCATATGTTATGTTTTATGTTTTATGTTTCAGACATAACTTATTTGCTTTTAAGTTTTATGTTTCGGACTTGAGTTGTAAACTTCAGTTTAAACTCTATTTTGAATCTTGATATAATATGTCATATGATATCTTAAACTTTATTTTCATTGTACATTGTTAGTAGTTACATTAATGATTATGTAGTTACAAACTTACAAACTTACATGCATTATTGTATGATGTATGTTTTAACTTTTAACTTTTAAATTTGTTTCAATTATATGATTCATCATTCATCGATTTGTAATTTTATCATTTATGATTTATCTTTCATGATGCAAATGTATGATGACTGTATATACATTCCTTGCAAAAATATAGTTACATTTTAAATATTAAATTTTATAATTTTTATGACCCCGACGTCCCCCCACGTTTCCTGAAAATTGGTAGGGAGCTTTTGCATAGGCCGCTCCCGCGCTCCCTCGTCCCCTCGCTCCCACCTCCGGGGGACTTGGTGGAACATTGCCATAAACATATGCAAACATATATCATGATCTTGGAATTCCATTACATATGTATGTGCCAATGTTCCATAATCATGCCCCATCATCAATTTAAGAAATTTCCATTGAATATCAAATTATGGAGGGGGGGACTTTTTGCTGCAACATTTGGCTCAAAATCAGGGACCATCTCCATATGAGGTGAATGAGAACTATAGATATTTGAAGAAGTAGATTAGTGCCTTTTCCTCTGGCCATGGAGTCATATACAGTCATCCATCACAAAAAATTTTCTTTGTTCATTCTCACCTTGAAAGTTGCAAAAATTCATGCCCTAATTGAAACGACACTAAATTTGAAAGATCTAATAAAAATGCAAGCTAGAAGTGCCCTATTAATACAAAGGGAAAACCTTCCTACCTACCCTAACTGAGATAAATTTTGATTGAATAGGAAACATGATATTTCCTATGGAGTTGATCCAACAACTTGTTAAATGTATGGGACTAAATCGTGCATTTGATTTCCAGGGAAACATGCGCATGAAGAGAAAAAGTGTAGAATTAATGGAAAATCCATACATGCCACTTATAAAAACTACACCGAAAGGTCAAAAAATACTTAAGGCCTTAACTTAATTTGAATCCAAAAATGACAAAACAGGATTAGTGAAAACACGAGAGTGGAGTGGGTGAACAACATAAATAAAAAGTGAAGATACCTTTCCCCAAGATGCCTTTGTCACCGTTGTATGAAAACATGTTTTCCTTTCCCTTTATACATGCAAGTGAATGCATTATAAGTATGGTGTTTTCCCAGAATAGGAGAAGCCTACTTAAATATATCATTCGTGGATTGAATGTTTGGGTGCCTTAATGTGCAATGACATGTTTCCAGGACTGAATTCAATGCAAGGCATATTTGAAACTCTAACTCTGTCTTCCGGTGTCTTATTAGAAATTATTTCAGTTTTCATTTTATGTTTTCAAGTTATATATTGTTTTCAAGTTTTTACATTTATAATTTTATTGCAATGTGGCAGACTGATCAGAGCAGTGCAGGAACAACCCCGAGACGGGATGATCGCGGAAAGAGGCCAGCGGAAGAACATGTAAAGTGCCAGCATTTCTCTATCTTCGGGTATTTTAGTTATTTACATAATTGAAATAATATTAATTTTGTTCAAATATGCAGACACCTAGCCATGGTACGCCTGATGATTCCCTCTTTGAGGAAGAGCTTTCTTCATCCCTATCTCTAGTGTTCTTGTTGCAAAAAAAGGCACGAGATGCAAGGTAGGAATTTAATACTTTGATAGACGCGCCTCAAACACCTGAAACAGAAGAGAGGATACAACATCTTATGAGGCAGCTAGAAAGATATCAGGTAATAATAAAAAGTCAAAAGGATATTTTTTTTGTTCTGCATGAGATGAATTGTGATAGTTTGATTTTTAATTTTTACATTGACTAAACTAACAAAAGTTCTTTTGTATGTAGCATTTTCTAGCATTTTCTGAACCCGATGTTGGTGGTAGTGGGACACAAGGGCAAGAGATTGCCCAACAACCCTCTCGTACACCTTCTACTCCTTTAGGTGCTAGCCAAGAAACACACCCTGCCCAAGCAGACACCCAGCCAACTGCTGAACGTGTTGGCAATGATGAGGCTGATATGGCCAACTACATTATTGCGTTTCCTAGAGCTACACGTGTCAGCTCCACAGGGACCATTAATGGCACGTTGTTGGTGAACGATGAGGGTGTCCCTATAAAGCATGTACAACTCCCAAGTAAATTTTAATATTTTAACTATTTCATGTACTTTATCTAAAACATATTTATCATGATTTTTATTTTTAAATTAATGATAATATCTTCTTTTTCTTTTGGTTTTATTCTGTGTAGGAAACAATGAGTTCTACAGGATTCTGGAGAGCCATGCGTTGGTAATTTTTAGCCCAACCATACGTACAGGGTGGAATTCCCAGAATTCCAACCTGAAAAAAGAACTTTTAGATTATCTAGAAGCCCTTTTTGGGGTCGGCACATTTGACAGAAAAGCGGTGGCTCAGGTAGCCGGCAAATATTTGAAATATACCAGGGACACCTATAGGACGCAATTGCAATTTAACCCTATATATGAGCGTCCTCTCGCAGTTTCAGAGAGTGAGTGGAGAGCACTCATCCATGACGAAAAAGAGAAAAGGGCAAAGAAAGAAGGAAAAATGCCAACTGGACCCGCAAGGTAAATTACAACTTTAATTCAATAGCTTTAATTTTCTTTATGTCTAAAATAAAAGTGTGCTACGTCATATCTAACTTCAATCTTTTGATGCTAGGTTTCCTAACACCTCAAAGGCAACCAAAGCTAGGATTGAGAAAAAGGGCCATCACAAGCTCGGCCAGGGTGGCTACTTGAAATTAGCTGCAAGAATTGTAATTAAGTAGCTAAACATCTTATAATTAATTGTATCGCCTTCCAACGTTTTTGTAATCCTATCGGATATGATTAAAAATACACAATCATATATAATGTAGGGTGATGACTTTGGAACAATAACTACAGAGGAAGATAAAAATACTGCTTTCCGTTTTGGCTATCAAGCTGTAGTTGAACGTCGCAGAAGCTTGGGGCAGGTCCCAAGATCTAGAATGCCTGATAAGGTAAAACATTAACCTTTTAATATTTTTGTTTTCGTCCATAAATTTAATGTCTAACAACTTTGTTTAAATCAGGGGAGCAACACTACCGACGAGGCAAATAACCCAGTTTTAGAGCCAGATGTAGATGATCCTCTCGTGCAACCTGATCATTGTAGTGGGGACCAGGCCGAAAATGCTACTATCAGTGAGGGCCGTGACGGTAATTAATTTCCACTTATAATTTTTTCTAATTATACCTTGATGGTTGTCCTTATAACGTTTTTTGTTTAAATGACAGAGAATGTTTCCCTTGAGGATCTTACCACCGGAGAGGAAGACAGGGCAACAGTCCCAACGACGACAACTGGTGCACCAGGTAAATAATCTCATTGCAATTTTTTTTATTAATATTACCGAACTAGTTCAATGATATTTAAAAGCTGACAATTAAAATTTAATATTATCTGTTTTTGTAGGCGATGCCCCGTCACTGGATGAGACCAGACATCGTGACAACGCAACTAGGTCAGCGGCGACAACTGGTGCACCAGGTAAATAATCTCATTGCAATTTTTTTTATTAATATTACCGAACTAGTTCAATGATATTTAAAAACTGACAATTAAAATTTAATATTCTCTGTTTTTGTAGGCGATGCCCCGTCACTGGATGAGCCCAGACATCGTGAATACGCAACTAGGTCAGCAGTGCGGGTTGAAAGGCACGAAACAGGAGCAGAGCACGATGATATTGATGATGTAATTAGGAGCTTTAAAAATAGGAAGAAGAAAAAGAAAAATTGACAATGTAAAATATTGTATTATTATAAGACAAACGTTACCATACTTGGAACATTTTTTTGCGTTATATAAAAAACTCATTTATCATACTATTTTTATGTCAAGCATTAATTACAATGTTTCCTTGCGTACTTTTTGTTGAATTGTTTTTTTACTAGTTATTGAATATTTTTTTTTATGCTCATGAAAGTAAAAAATGAAATATAGATTGGGTATTGGGGAATTGAGAGTGATGTGAGGCGGGGGGAGGGGCCATAAGAGCTTCCACCTTCACGTGGTTGGCCCTGTTTAGTAGAGAATAATTTATTGGAGCGATTTAATCTTGGAGCAAACCTCCCTCGATCCAGCGTAGCAACAAAAAAGTCATTGTTGACTTAGTTGCTACTCTTTTAGATCGTGGGAGGCTTGTTCCAAGTTCATGCGACTCCAATAAATTGTTCTTGAAACGAAGAGGAGCTTATTCAGGTCATATGTTCTAACATTATCATAAGAATGCATCTTAGAGTAAAAAATACTACATCAATTACTTGTATTTATTGTATAGATAATGATAGATTTTGATTGACTTGGCAGTGCAGGTACAAATCCTCTTGCATCATGAGCAATACAACTTGTCAACCAGGGTCATGTCCAGGATATTTTTGCTTGTGCGCTTGACCAAGTTCTTAATGTCACATTTTGTAAGTTCCTTTACAGTTCATAATTCAATATTAAGCTTGTTCATGATTATTATCTAGGTTTTTTGTATGTATTTTTTCATCTATTTGATTGTAAGCAACTCTGCATGTTTCCTGTTGTTCACTATGATTTCTCCCATTACCACTCCCAGGATGAATCCGACTTTATTGTTACATAGGTTGCTTTATTGTTACTATGATTTCTCCATTTACGATTTCATAGGTTACATCATGTAAAGTTGTCAATCTCAGGTTGGTGATGAGCTTTAGTTCTCCAGATTTGGGGCTTTTCTGATATTTTCTCCCTCATGTCATTCCTGCATCACCTCGTTGTTTGAGCATGCCAATTGTCTACCACTTGTACCAATTGGCACATGCCAATCTCTGAGTGGTGCCACATTTCACCTATTTTCAGTGAGAGTTTAGGGTTTCTCTAACATAGCTTCAGAAATCCGATTCAGTGCCTGCTTGAATATCGTCACATAATACTCATGGTTTGGATTGATGAGCATGTTCTGAATAGTTGGTTGATTCATAAGAACCACCCATATAGTCATCTTGAGATATTTCAGAAGTTTTCTCGGGTTTCCTTTTTCACCGTTTCTAGTGGGTGGGATGGTGTGGGGTGATCCATCAATACTGGTGCTCTTGTAGTAGGGAATTTGTTTTCGGGGATATAAAGGAGCATTTGATGTAGATATCCCATTGGATGCATTCATAGATGGGCACGAGAGGTCAAGAATTTAAATTAAAAATATGAAACCTCTAGCATGGCAACCTGAAGGCCGTGAGAGACACTGGTTAAAGATTGTTTTGTGTTGGCCTTAATATAGTCGTGATTTATTTCTATTATATTAATGAAAATATATAGTCCGGTCTCATTAAAATGGGGATTGTGGTTGTATTTCTCTTTGGTTGTTTCTCTCTTAATGCTCCAGAAGTTGCCAAAAGTTGTGATAGTTGTTTAGTTTGCCTGTTACAACTTAAAAGTGGTTTTTAGCAATGGGAGTCATGTTTTTTAAGGTTCATACTAATATGAAGATCTTGTAATTCTATATTCAGCATAAGAGAAGATGGCCTTTGCTTTGGGCGGTATGACAACAATTTCCACATCTACCTCATTAGGTAACAATGGAAAGGGGAAGAAGTTGGGTGCAATGTTTGATAATTATGGCAGACAATTGTCTTCTCTTTCAGTTTTTTCACCCATTTCCTTTAATCGCTCAAGCAGAAGAGGGACTCTGAGATTACGCGACAGAGAGAAGGTAGTTAATACAAGAGCTATGGAAAAGGAGTTGTGCTTCAACAAGGATGGCTCAGTGACAAAAAAATTGCAGGTCAGAGAAAAAATTATGTTTAAAGGAAGGTCACCTGCACGTGAAACTTCACTGCGGTGGATCTTTCCTTGTCCACTTATATTCGATTTTAATGTGTTATTTTAAATTTTCATGGAGGGTTGTTTTGGCATATGGTCTGGCATTCAATTGCACACTTACTGAAAGCATTTTCAATTTGTCTTGCAGGCGGTGTGAACAAACTTGCTAATCTTGTTGGAGTCACCCTTGGGGCGAAGGGCAAAATGTTGTCTTGGAGAGCAAGCATGGTTCTCCGAAAATAGTTAATGATGGTATGAAAGTAGCTAAGGAGGTAATTTGTAGATGTGTGCTCTGGTTTTATTTTTAACGTTGTATTGGTTCCCCCTCTTAAATGTCTTAGATTTGGTAGGCATAATTTGAAAACTCAAAGGTGAAAGGAAACATATTTGTTACCCAGTGGTCTACTTGGCCTATGGACTAGCCACATTAGAGCAATGCATAAATCTTTTCACAACAATAAAAGGAAAGGGTTATGGCTGAGTCAAATTTTATTGTTATTGACAGTGTAATGAAATGTATCTCAATGCTATGGTTTTGGCCTTTTTATTGGTTGAATTAGAGGACCCAGTTGAAAATATTGGGGCCAAGTTGGTAAGGCAAGTTGCGGCAAAGACAAATGATTTAGCTGGGGATGGAACCACAACATCTGTTGTTCTTGCACATGTTGGAATATTGAAAAATTCCCGAACAATGAATGGAGAATAAATCTCCCTTCCTCTAACATAGAGAAAATAAAAATTTCTTTGACAGGAGACGGAACAGTGGTACTTTGAGAAAACAAACTTCTATTCCCTTCAATAACTCAAAAAAAAACTATTACTACTTCCTCACTTGAGAGGGATTTCAGTACATGTTTGCTACCAAAACGCGGTCACGCAAACCAACTCAGCATGCATTTCAAAACAAACATGCTAAATATAATTCACTCTGGCATGTTTCCCTTTATGCTAACGTGCATACACACTTAAAGAGGTACACTCAGTTTTTCACTTTTTACACACTGCTATGTAATAAAAAATTTACGTACTGTCTATAAAAAAAACTACCAAGCTTTTTCGACCTTTTTATTTTTATATGCCGGAACATATAAAACATATTATAATAAACCCTCTTTAAAAAAAAATAAAATTAAAACTAAATTCTATGGCCCACCTTTCATTTCGCATATGATATATATATATAACATATGTTTAAAACATATGTATATATTAAACTATCAAAACATTAAAGAACCCTTTCCGTCGGACTTCAAAAGTATGAATAGATTGAATTTCAAACCAAATTCGCGTTCCAAAATGGGATGCTGACGTCTGCCTAATTTTAACTCGAATTCTCAATCCAATGTGCCCTATAAAAAATTCGGGTCCGGTTTTCGGGTTTTCAGATTCCCTTCAATTTCATGCGATCCAATATTAATGCTCCACGTGTCCTCCTTTTGAATTTACAAAACTGTCGGGTAAATTTCTGTTTGTTTAATTTCTGGTTGGTGAATTGCGTTAATGCTGGTTGTTGTGTTTAAATACAATCCTGTACAGAAATATGGTTGCGACCGTCTACAAAAAAAACTTGCAGGAATTTTAAATGCTGAATTAAATTTCTGGATGGCGTGCAAGCAACCTCCAAAAAAAAATGTTGCTGCTGCATCCGTCTTTCTGCTGCAGCAGTTGAAGTTAAAATTCAACAGCACAGGGTTTAATAAGTGAGGGTGTAAAGGTAACTTTTTGTCGATAGTACTGGATTATGATCATCTATTCATTTTTGTAGGGTCTTATGGTGTTTGGTTTTTTAGTTTTGGGTTGGGCTTATTGAGTCTAAGATAGTTTTTGAGTGAAAAAATTGCTATCAGGTATTAAAAAAATTTGGTTCTTTTGTCAAAATTTATGAGCTTGTTAGGAAATACAAAATGACAATGGTTGTATCTTAAATTTGTGGAAAATAATTTGAAATGAAACCTTTTTCTTTAGGTTGTTGCAACAGGTGCAAACCCCATTCAAATTACTAGGGGCATTGACAAGACAATAAAGGCCCTTGTTTCAGAACTCAAAATTTTGTCAAAGGAGGTAAACACTTGCCTTTTGAGTAGGCTGGTTTTCCTTTTTGCTGATGGTTTGGTGTATCTAATTGAATTAGTTGCCTAAGGTATTTTTGGTTGCAAACTCCTTTTCATTTTCATACAGTATTGGCCTTGTGGAATACATTTGATTGTGTGGTCTTGTTAGATCTACAACATTTGTAGTTGTTTAGTCTTATGGCTGAGGTGCACTTTTATTATGGAAATAGTTGATGCAATATTGTCATTTAATCCTTACTGCAGGGTAGCATGTTGAGAAGTTTCTCGTGAAACATTTGGTATTCAAAATGACACTTGATCCTATACAGCATCATGCACTTGACTTCAAAATTCATATTCAAAGTGTGCCAGACAATTCTTGCAAAATTTCAAATATTTATGTTGTTTTAAACCATTATCTTTTTCATGTATTGGATGTTGAAAATGTGAAAAAGACTTTCGTATGAAACCAACTGGTGAATAATTTCCAGCACAACAACCACTTCCAAGACATGATTTAGAAGTAGAACAAATGTGCTTATGAAGCATATAAAGATATCCTTGATGCATTTTCAATGTTTGGCTAGGGTTATTTTTGGAGAAAATAACTCCTTATTCCTAGAATAGTGATCTTCAATACAAGTAAATGCCAGAGAAGAGAGATCATCGTGTGACGCAACAAAACTGAAATTGGACCCCCAAGGAGAGCTGGTGTGTCTACAATCGCTCTGTCGGCATTTTCCCTTGGTGTACCCCGTTCTTTTCCTCCAGCCTGAGTCTTAATTGACTTCTTCTTTCTTCGGGTTTATTTATCAAATTCGTAGAATTTGATAAATAAATACTATCCACAATGGTTGGATTTTAATTTATATTCCCGACTTTATATTATCTCCAATCCTTATAACCAATGTTTAACTTTCAACACTTTGTATTTATACTCCACGTTTCTTTTTAAATAAATAACTTGTAATGAACTTTCGGCTCTATATTTCACCACCCAGCCTTACAACAATCACGCTTCAGACTTATGCTAATTATCCGCCAATCGTTTAATTAAACAACTTCATTATACTCCGGCCCCACCTATATATATCAATAACCAATCAAACACTCGTATCGTACCTGGCTATCCTCCGCACACCTTAGTTAACCTCCGGGCAAGTTCAACGTGCGACCACCGTCCGATGGCCCTTCTCCAAATCAACGACTCTTGGCAATTTCGCTCGGCTTCCAACGTCGAGCTTTAACGTGCGATGGCGTGGGTTAAACGGTTGTTTTCCGGGGTCACTTCGCCACGTGTCGCATTCCCTATGGAATCGCTCGCGAATAGGAAATACCGCCTACTCCGCAAAAGCGATGCGATATGGGCAACCCGCTTTTGTGATTCCGCTCGTGGTTTTGGTAGAGGGCTTGACCACGGGTGCAAGTCTGGTTCCGCTATCCTTTTTTTTGTTAACTCATGTCCAATCCTCGGGTCAGGTTCCGAAAGCACAACAATTTTGTCTCTTTATTAAGCAAAATTTTTATATTTGAACAGTTTTCACGACCTCGGTTCTCTACACAGACCTCGCTTTGGATATTTTTACATAAAAATGATTGTTCTCAATAATTATTTATATAACTTTTCCACATGTTTAGTGTGGTATTCCCATGATTTATTATAAATATGTGTATTATCAAAGAAAACCAACACAAATTTTATAAGATGGGATCAAACAAAATTGTTCTTAAGTCGAGCCCGCCGGACTTCAAATGACGATAAATCATAATTCAAACCAAATTCGCGTTCCAAAATAGCCTGCTGACGTCGGCCAATTTTGTGACGTGAATTTCTTATCAAATTCGCCCTAATATTTTACGGGTCCGGATTTCCACTACGCGAGCAGCCCAAACAAAGATCCGCTCCAATCAATTTCTACCACGTGTCCTCAATAAAAACTTGCCCTGCTCCCGGCTGCGGGTGCATTTGATGGCGTTTAAGGTGATGGGACATGGATATGGCGATTTCATATCAATCGCATTAACATTTAACGCTGTTTAATTAAGTTTTCACATCAAATCCGCATTAATTAATTTTTAACACTGTTCAAGATCGGACCTCCACTCCTCTTAGCGATTCCGCACGCTCCAATTTGATCCGGCCTTCGACTCTCATTATTAATGATCAGAGATTAATTATGACGGGCGTCCTATGATTTCATTGCAGACGGGTCGACAAAATGGCTTTGGCCATGGTTTTTCAGAAAAGCCGGTTGCTGGATTACACTACCTTCTAACTGTGACGATAAGGAGAAGTGGCCAGCTGAACTGCTGCCTAGACCTTGTTGCATATTTGCATTTCTCTCGGTTCTGTCTCTGTCTGTCTTCCTCTGTTAATTGGAATTCTGCTTCTTCGTCTCCTCTTGTGCCCACTGCGCCTGAGATTGCACCCATGCCTCGCGTGCGTCATAGGATGCGTTGCCGCAGGGGGAGCACTAGAGGTCAACCCCGGCGCGCTCCCTCCAGCACCTCAACAGAGATGACTTCCGGCCAGTCCAGTGATTATTACTTGGGTCGATATCCAAATACTAGGAGTGGGCGGGGTCGGCTTGTAGCATCTGGCCACCGTATGGATTCCCCTGCTCCTGGCTTCCCCACCGCTAGTTCACCTTCTCCCACGACGCGCACTGCGCAATTTTCCTTTAATTTCTCTCTCAACCGCCCAAGAATCACGGCTTTAGTCACTGTGGTCTTCCGCGAGGAGGCCCAAACGGAGGAAGAATGCACCCGTCCGGCGGGTCTGAGCTCGGAAAAAGCCGGCCAGCATTCGGGCCTTTAGGAGGGGAGCCGTGGCATGCATGTGGAGGTAGCACCTAGCGATCTTGGACCTTCCGAAGGATGGTGCCGAATCGTGGAGGAACCAGCGGAGGATTAGTTTGGTTAATTTGTTTTTCTTGCTTAGCAGGCCCAGTTAATTGGGCTGCTTTTACTTTATTTTACTGTGCTGGACCTTTAAGTAATATTTTTGAATTCTGTAAATTAAACGTTCAAGACTGGTTTCCCCGTATGAGGGCAGTCTTCTTAATTTTTTTATTTTTTGATGACAAATTTGCCATGAGTATGGCCAGGCAATGTTTTTGACTTCGGTGTAATTTTATTCGCAATGTTAATAGATTAACTTTACTTAGAATTCTCACATGATTAACGTTTTTCTTGATCTGTTCAAGGATTTTGGGTACTTTAATTTGTATTTGGAACAATGGACGTTGGTACTCTATCTGTTGCTTTACTATTCTACATACTGCTATTTCACTTTCTTATAGATGCCTCGGGCATATTTGGATGCTTTCTCAGATTGTCGATAATCTCCATGTGGACCGTTACTGGGTTTTATATCATGTCCTGTGACATGGGGTATTTTTCTATCATTGTCTGGGGTGGGACTTCCACTTTTCTGGATGGATATTTGGGTTCCAATCTTCAGATGTGAAAATGTAATGACTTCATGGACTGTTTTACTTCATATAATATATTCAAAATAACGTTTTTTCTCTTCTGAAAAAAAATGATTAATGTTTATCATTCTACCTTCAAAAATAGCGATGCTGGTCTATGTTGCTGGTTTATTGATATGGTCTGATGGTATTTTTGTATTTTGGACATATCACACTCCTCACATGATTAGTGTTTTTCTATGTTCAAGGATTTTGGGTACTTTAATTTGTATTTGGAACAATGGACGTCGGTACGTACTCTATCTGTTGCTTTACTATTCTACATACTGCTATTTCACTTTCTTATAGATGCCTCGGGCATATTTGGATGCTTTCTCAGATTGTCGATAATCTCCATGTGGATCGTTACTGGGTTTTATATCAAGTCCCTGTATGTGACATGGGGTATTTTTCTATCACTGTCTGGGGTGGGACTTCCACTTTTCCGGATGGATATTTGGGTTCCAATCTTCAGATGTGAAAATTTAATGACTTCATGGACTGTTTTACTTCATATAATATATTCAAAACAACGTTTTTTCTCTTGTGAAAAATAAATGATTAATGTTTATCACTCTGCCTTCAAAACTAGCTATGCTGGTCTATGTTGCTGGTTTATTGATATGGTCTGATGGTATTTTTATATTTTGGACATATCACACTCCTCACATGATTAGCGTTTTTCTCTGTTCAAGGATTTTGGGTACTTTAATTTGTATTTGGAGCAATGGACGTCGGTACTCTATCTGTTGCTTTACTATTCTACATACTGCTATTTCACTTTCTTATAGATGCCTCGGGCATATTTGGATGCTTTCTCAGATTTGTCAATAACCTTCATGTGGACCGTTACTGGGTTTTACATCATGTCCCTGTATGTGACATGGGGTATTTTTCTATCATCGTCTGGGGTGGGACTTCCACTTTTCTGGATGGATATTTGGGTTCCAATCTTCAGATGTGAAAATGTAATGACTTCATGGACTGTTTTACTTCATATAATATATTCAAAACAACGTTTTTTCTCTTGTGAAAAAAAAATGATTAATGTTTATCACTCTGCCTTCAAAACTAGCTATGCTGGTCTATGTTGCCGGTTTATTGATATGGTCTGATGGTATTTTTATATTTTGGACATATCACACTCCTCACATGATTAGCGTTTTTCTCTGTTCAAGGATTTTGGGTACTTTAATTTGTATTTGGAACAATGGACGTCGGTACTCTATCTGTTACTTTACTATTCTACATACTGCTATTTCACTTTCTTATAGATGCCTCGGGCATATTTGGATGCTTTCTCAGATTGTCGATAATCTCCATGTGGACCGTTACTGGTTTTATATCAAGTCCCTGTATGTGACATGGGGTATTTTTCTATCACTGTCTGGGGTGGGACTTCCACTTTTCTGGATGGATATTTGGGTTCCAATCTTCAGATGTGAAAATGTAATGACTTCATGGACTGTTTTACTTCATATAATATATTCAAAACAACGTTTTTTCTCTTGTGAAAAAAAAAATTGATTAATGTTTATCACTCTGCCTTCAAAACTAGCGATGTTGGTCTATGTTGTTGGTTTATTGATATGGTCTGATGGTCTTTTTATATTTTGGACATATCACACTCCTCACATGATTAGCGTTTTTCTCTGTTCAAGGATTTTGGGTACTTTAATTTGTATTTGGAACAATGGACGTCGGTACTCTATCCGTTGTTTTACTATTCTACATACTGCTATTTCACTTTCTTATAGATGCCTTGGGCATATTTGGATGCTTTCTCAGATTTGTCGATAATCTCCATGTGGACCGTTACTGGGTTTTATATCAAGTCCCTCTATGTGACATGGGGTATTTTTCTATCACTGTCTGGGGTGGGACTTCCACTTTTCTGGATGGATATTTGGGTTCCAATATTCAGATGTGAAAATGTAATGACTTCATGGACTGTTTTACTTCATATAATATATTCAAAACAACGTTTCTCGTATTTTAAAGTTTTAATTTTTTTTTTTTTTAAATTGAACCCTTCGTCGGTCTACCGACGTTTTGTAGACGTCGGAACTGCGACAACCTAGAAACGTCGAAAGAGAGACAGTATAAAAACGTCGAACCACATTTCGTTGGAATTGCGACAGATTACAAACGTCGGAAGAGCGACGTTATAAACGTCGAAAGAGCGACGTTATAAACGTCGGAAGAGCGACGTTCCAAACGTCAGAAGAGCGACGTTCCAAACGTTGGACCACATATCGTCGGCATTGCGACATCTTACAGACGTCGGAAGAGCGACGTCCAAAACGTTGGACCATGTTGGGTCGGAATTGCGACCATTTAGAAGCGTCGAAAGAGCGACGTTCCAAACGTCGAACCACATTTCATCGGAAGTGCGACAATTTACAAACGTCGGAGGCGCGACGGTTTGTGAGACGTCGGAAGAGTGACGCTTGTTCGGAAGCGACAGAAGAAGTGTCGATAGTGTGACACTTTTTACGTGTGTCGGAACTGCGACGGCAGGACAAACCACGGTTTTTCCGCCCTCTAACTGTCGCTCTTGCGACGACTATGTGTCGGAATAGCGACGAATTGGCCGTCAGAATTTCCGCCAAATTTTCTAGTGATTGTTCATCTAGGAGGTTCATTACATCTGGATAGTGCTGTTGATTTGGTCCTATTGACCCAATCAAAATTCTCAACCCCTTTCACACATAAGGGTGTTTTATTAAAGTAGCCCAGATTTAGCCTTGTTCACATGGGGCATTCATTTATTCATTTATTTTAGGAGTTTTTATGTTCCTCCCTTTTACATTTATTCATGAACAGAAAAGTAAATAAAAATTTAATATTCCAATTAGCTTGAGGCTAATTGGGAATATTACAGTCCTCCCCTCCAAAATGTTTCTTGTCCTCAACCAACTCACAAGGACTTTGAAAAATCTCCAATGGATTTGTCTCCTCCCAAGAATACAATTTTGCCTTTGGTGAATAACCCAAATAGCTTTCATCATGAAGAAGTGGGAGATACATAGAAAGAAACATATGCTGTCCATTGGTCTTCTAAAGGCATGGGACATTATGAAAAGTGGGTGCTTCAACCCTCATGAGGAACTTCAATGTCCATGCTATCATCCAAACAAAGTGAGCCATCTTTAGTAGCTCACAAAAATAGTCACCAATCCCCTCCTTACGCAATGTATAGGGGCTGCATGGATGGAAATGAGAGGTAATAATATCCAACTTACGTTTTATCTCCCTCCATTTATGAAAAATGTGGAGTTGTTGATCGTGGGCTGCAATAATATAGTCCTCATGAAGCCAAAATATACTTGGAACCTCATGATTCCCTTCATTGATTCTAGGGACTCTCCTTGCCCAATCTTCCATGCATATAGTGAATAAATTATCATCACCATATGTGCTCCAAAAGAAACATGGACTAAGTGTCATTTGATATATTGGATGGTGACAATAGTCCCTCCATTGAGACCAGCATTGTTCTTCTTCTTGCTGCCTCAAAACATAGTACAATAAGTGGCCATCCCACCACCTTCTTACTACCATAAGCTTCTCCAATGCTTGAAAATAATAGAGGATAAGAGGTGTTAACTGAATGTGACTCAAGTAACACATGTCTTGCCAAAAATCTTCCCATGTGAGAGAATTTTCCCAAAGACATAAGTCAATCATATGGCTTCTTACATAAGAAAACAAAAGACATAGTGTAGCAGCCATACAATGTTCCATCCTCTTCTTGAAGTATGTATAAGTATGGGAAGTTTCATTCCCAATGGAAACACCCAACCATTGTTTCATCCCTCCCATCATGTTCCCAACAAATATCAGAGCATCATTATCATCATGATACAAACAAGCTCTCTTATGCCTCCTCATGTGAGAGTTACATTTTCTCCCAAACCCAAGTACAAACATGATCATGAGATACATTCCAAACAGAAATACATGTAAATACATGAGATACATCCCAACAAAAAGTATGGACATGAGATTTAACATGTGATGTCCAAACTCTCTTCTTGTCAACCAAATCAACCATGCCTTCTTATTATGCATCCTCCCATTAACACACAAGGCATGAGACAAGAAAATATGAATCTTTGGGGAGTACCCACACTCACCCAAGAGGAACCAGCGCAGTGCATCTCCTGCCTGCCTCAGATCTAGATGTGGTAAGTGGTTTCCCCACCACTTACTTGCTGCCCATAACATATCTCCCCGGCTGAAAGTGGAAGATATATTTGGTGCCTTAGGAAAGCACCCATCATGCTGCAAAATCTCCCTTTTTTCACCAAGGGAGTGGCCATAATCAGAAATATTTTTGGCCCAAAGTTGGCCATGAATTTTATAAGGTATAACACTCCTCTTAGGATTCATGGCCTACATATACATAGAAAAATAATGCATGCAATCATAAAATAAAACATGATTTAAATAAGTATGCTCTTCACCAATAGTTCTCCTTATACAAGTGGAGTGGTGTATGGATATTTTTCCTCCTCCCAAGGTAGGAAGAGTTGGCTAAAATAACTCTATCTTAGAGTCTTGTTGCTGCTCCAACTCCACAAGGTTCATACATATTTGACAATACTGATATAGTTATTTTTCAAAGCCCTCCCAATAATAGCTCCTCAAGCTGATGTTGTTTAGCTTCATAGAATATGTGTGGCTGAAATAGAACTCTTCATAGGCTCATTGTAGTAACTTCTCCTTGAGCTTGGAAGCTCTAGATAATAATATCCTACCATGATCATAGATGAATCCATCTTGGACTAAATAGCCCTCATCATGTAGCAATTCATCAAGAATCATGCAAGTATGTAGATCCTTGGAATATTCCACCAACAGTTGTGATTTCCAATATGGATCCAATCTCTTCAATAATGACAGCGCTGTAGAATTATGAAATGAAGTAAGAGTCACATCATCATGCTCCTCTTTGACATGCTCAATGCCAAAGTCACATGTTGGAGTATTGTAGATCCATCTTTTTTTCCTCTCTTGCAGCTGATCTTGTGCAAGACAAGGTTGAAGAATAGGAAGATCAACCTTCTTTTGAAATGTTTCTCTCTTCCAAAACTTCCATAGTTTGGCCCATGCATACAAGAGTGTTGGCCCCCTCTTGTCTTCTTCAGAAATCTTCTTTGTATGTGGAGATATCATTTTCTGCCCCAAATCTATGGAGCGGGCATTTGACATCATGCTAATGTCATCATAGATCTCTTAGTTCTTCTTTTCCAACGCAAACAGATGAGTGAGGAATAGCAAAATCAATTTCAGAAAATTGTTCAACCCTCGTTGGAATCCATCAATATATCTCAGTGTTTTCATAGCCAAATATGTCACTACTGCACAAGGTTGAGAGAACACTTTATTCTTCTTCCCATCAGGGGGTCTCCCTGGTGGAATGCCTCGATGTAAAGAGACATCAAGATCTGAAGTAGATTGTATGAATGTTTGGACTGATGTGTCCCTTTCCTTGCTGCATAGTTCAGTCTCCTTCTCATGAATAGAAATCCCTTGAAATAAACAAGGGTGCATGATCCTCATCATTGGATGTCGATCCATTATTCCTCCTCTTTCTTGAAGCAAGGTATCACTGCCCAATAATGCTGTCACAAAATGCTCCTTGGGAATCATTTGCAAAGATGAAAAAGCTTTCTCTTTTGAATCAATAGCTTCATGTCCATCCCCATGTGGTGATGGGTCTTCTTCTGAAGTGACAGCGTTGTTACTGCCCTCTTGTTCTTCCTTCTCATCAATATTTGAGAATGCCTCATTATCAATGAGAGACCTTGGATCTTGGTCTTCCTTTGAAAGAGGAATCTCCATGATTTCCTTTTGAGAATAAATCTCTTCATGCAATGGGGATCTTACCTTTAACAAGGTATCACAAAATTTTTTATCCCCTTCAATAGAAATTTGAAGTGGATTTTGCACAACAGATCTTTCCAACTCATGCAAGGGTTTTGCATGCTCATGCTTTGCTAGCTCAATCAAAGATGTTTTAGTTTGTTTTACATCAATTATTTTCACCATTCTCCTAGTGAACTTTGCATAAGTAGATATATTTGCATTCTTCAATGAGAAAGATTCAAACAACCACCAAGCATAAGCTTTACCTTTAAGATGCAACGCTACTACCTTAAGGGCTTCTTTCTCTAAAACTTGATGTAGATCCAAATATGAGTCTAGTTGATATATCCATGCTTTGGTTGTGCATGTGGAGGATCCATCAAAATTTGGTAGAAAGAATATACCTCTTCTCCTTCTATTGTAATTGTTGGATCTCCTTTCCTAATTGAGCTAACAGAACTCTTGGAAGCTCAAGTGTTCCTTGATTTTCCAAGATTTAGATTCATACTCCTGAAGATAATCACTCAAAGTCTCCTCCTTTGGTGCATCTTCTTCCTTCATTTCTCTTGCAGTAAATTTGGGCATAGATTAACGTTGTGGATCTGATTGAGCAGCTAAGTGATTGCACATATAATATGAAGAACTGGGGCTTTCTTCATGTAAAGGTCTTTTTGAGGGACCTTCATGTCTTTTCCTCTTCATTTCTTTGATTTTTCCTTTAAGCTCATGTAGAGTTTCGAACAGAGTTTTTGAGAAATTTTTCCCTTTCATTACTCCAGATAAAGGGGTTTTAGCCTTTTCTTCTGTGTCTTCAATGTAATCATACTTCTTCTTCAGTCTCTTCTTTTTGTGAAAAGACATATTGGCTCTTTTTCAAAGAAAGCACATGATGTGCCAAGATAGTTTCTCTAATACCACTATAATATCCCAAAATTGGGACTGCTAGCAATGCATGCCTGAAAAACGCATTTTTTAGGAATGTATGCTACAGGATTGGAAACCAACCCTTGGATCTGTAATATTCCTTTTTCAAGAAAAGGCTACCAGAATGAGAATATCTCAAGATATTCTAGAGTTGGAGCTCCAACAATATGCAATCACAACAATGAAACAACAACAACACTCAACTCATATAAATGTAAGAGAAAATCATAGCCCTCTCATTAAATAATAGTAGCAACAAATACATACAAGATCTTGAGGAAATGCTACACAAGATAGGCAATGCTCAACCTCAAGAGACAAGTACATGAATCATAAGAAAACCACTGCTACATAAGCATGCTTAAGCTATGACAGCGCAGTCCATGAAGGGAAACTGCTGCATAATAGTGTCAATAAAAAAATATTTCAATATGTGGCTCAAATACAATAGGGTGAGCAAGATCTCAACCCCTGGAAACAATAATGCACAATCCCTAAAAGGATTGGCTGCAAAACATACAAAATGGAAATTCTACAGAAATGTCAGAGTTGCTAGGTAGCTGCAGCAACTCAGAAATAGAACTGGATGGAGATGGTTGAATCTGATGCTCAAACTGAATATGCCTCCTTCAATGAATCTTTCAAGTGAAAGGTTGATCCCTTCACCAAATATCTCTCCCTCCAAAAATCTGCAAGAGCCCCACTACAAATGCTCCTATGAAAATAACGCAGTCACTGGATGGAACTGCAATGTAGGGCTATGGAATGAGTTGGCCTTGATGCCAAAGTCTACCATAAGCTCTGGTATGCCTCCAATATGATATCCCAAATGAAAGAGGGACTCCTCCTTTGAAAATAGCTGATGAAGGTGGTGTAGTGAACCCTCACTACAACACCCAACAACACAACATTAATCTGCTGCAGAATAACGCTGTCTTGATGGAGGATTCTTGGCCTCAAGCCTAGATGTGAGGAAAATGAAGAAAAATCCCTCAAGAGACCTCTCAAGAAGGAGAAGGAATCCTAAACAGGAATTCCCCCGGCAATTCTTGCTAAACAACAAAGAATGCACAATTTTTTGAATAGATAATGTGATGAATAATACAAGCATGAGAAACAATGGTTGCTTTGCCCTCCTTTTAAACAAGTGAAAACCTCTCTCCATGGGTCCCACTCCTTTTAGGGTTTCCTCCACCAAATAACCCTTTCCTCATTCATACTGCGCTGCTTCTCTAAGTGTGCTCCACCTCTTGGCCCAGTGTTGTTGACTTGGTCAAACTTGACCTTGTCCACTTGCAAATAACCCTTTTCACACATGAGGGTGTGAAAACCAGCTCCAATGATTATCCCCTTTCATACTATGAGGGGTTTTATTGAGATTATCACTATGCATGGGCCTCCTTACCCATTTATTTTCCTCCTAAGTGAAATCAGCAAAAATTCATGTTCCAAATTATTGTTGGAAAATTTTGTAACATTACAATCCTCCCCTCCCAAATGTTGCTTGTCCTCAATCAACTATAAGGACAGAACTGGAAAGCCTCCTCTCAAGGCATGGAGTCTATGAAGTGTTCTAGGAACATCTTCCTTATGTGGATCCTCCATCCCCCAAGAAATCATCCATGTAAAATGAGTTACCTCCCAACATGGCAACTCCTGAAATTCATCTTCCACCTTTGGCTTCAGCAATGTAGGTGGGATTCACATCTGATCCTGGTAGACAAAATATCCTTCCCCACGATGTCCTTCTCTCCACTTAGGATAAGTGTAGAGTGTATGTTGATCCTGGGCTGAAATGATATTCCCCTCAGGTGGCAAGATGGAGATTAGATCTCTAAGGATCTCTCCTCCAACGTTATGAAACATGTTGGCCCAAATCATCTCATATGTGATGAGTTGGAAGTCACCATCATATGGCATCATATTCCTCATATGGCTCACCTCATAAGGAAAAAAATGAGCTGTTGTAGTGGCCATACCATCTCCCATGCTCCCTCTAGAACATGTAGTACAAAGTGTGTGGGAGTTTTCTCCCTCCAAGGACACATCCACCCAATGTGTCTCTCCTCTGATCATGCTCCCAAGAAAATCTCCAGCAATATCAACCAAGGGAACCATAAGGAGAATCAGGTTGGCTTCCATGTGAAGTAAAGGAGAAGGAAAATGGTCCCTCAAATGTAGCCAATGCAATTTTACTCTCCACTGCGATAGAAAATAAAATGATGGGTGGCCTCCCCACCATTTGCTTGCTCCCCCAATTTCCTGGAGAAAGTGAATGATGTCATGTGAAATGTGAATATGTTCTCCACAATAAATCTCCTCCCCATATTCACTTAGGGAGGGATCATCCATAATGGCCCTATGTAGAAAATCAAATCTAGAAGGAATAATATCCCTCCTTTGAGAAAATCCTTGCACATATATGGTTAAGAGATGCATATATAAAGACAAATAATCATGAAAATCAACAATATTCCCACCATATGTTTTGCTCATATAAATGGAGTGGCTCATAGATGAGTCTCCCCTCATCTCCTCATGATCCATGGAATGCCTCCTCAAGCTCTTCAAGTGGTCCCTCCCACTAGAAGAAAAGAAATGTAATGTGGCAATCATGGTTGGCCCATGGTTCCTCCTTAAATGCACCACATGTATAGTAGGGAGAATATGCTCTCAATGGGCATATTTAGTCTCATCCCACTCTCCAATCAAAGCCTCCCATGAACATATACATATCAGCAATACATGGAAGCAAAAACCAATAGAAACAAGTTGTCACATGACAACTGGAAAGTGGATCAAGGTCCCACACAAGGAACTAGCGCAGTTCAACCCTTGCCTACATAAAATCAAACAGAAACAAGTGTTCTTCCAGCCACTTGTTTGCTGCCACAATCATTTTACAAGATAGAAATATGAAAGTACAATTTGGTGCCAATGGTGCACACCAAGGATCATGTGGCTTTCCCCACAAACCACCAATGAGATATCCAATCTCAATGCTACAAATGGCTTCAAGTACATCATGATACAATATGAAAGAAGGAGTAATCCTCCTTGTTACAATATGCTGCTCATAAAAAGACAAGAAGTACAAAACATAAGGTGAAATTGTACATTCTCCATCATGCACTAGAAGAATTGAGCTGAAATGGCTCAACTGAAAATGCTCCCTTACTCTCCATGAGTAGGAAGGTGGTTGTGACATCCTCTCCATCATCATCCGGGATCTAAATATCTCCATATGATGATGTATGTCCTGCTGAATTCCCTTCCAAATGAACTCCTCTGCCAAGGCAAGATATGCATCACAATGCATGGAAAAGAAGTCCTCATGTGCTACATGCAGCAACTTCTCCTTGAGACTAGAATCTCTAGTCAAGAAGACTCTGCCATGTGAATAGATGACCATATCATCCACCATATACTCATCATCTCTATCTTGGTCATCGAGAATCATGCATGCACCAAGATCCTTGGAGTACTCTACTAAAAGCTGAGATCTCCAAGAAGGATCAATCCTCCTAAGAGACAGCGCTGGTGATCTGGCATGTGTAGCTCTCCTCATTTTGTTGTTTGATACTTTGACATCCCCCATGCCAAATCTCTCCTCAACACTCTTCACCTCTCCACAATCCAAGAGTGGTGAACCCAAAGAAAAAATGTCTCTCATCAATGATAGATCTGGTGGCCTCCCTGGTGGAATGCCTCTATGCAGTGAGACATCAATGTCAAGAGTGGGCTGTACATATGGTTGGGCAGCCTTGCCCTTGATCTCATAGCACAATGCAGTCTACCTCCTCTTTGCACTAGCTCTCTGAAATAGATAAGGGTGTGGACTCCTCATCATATGATGTTGCTCTTCCTTCCTTCCTCCTCCTTCCAGCTGCAATGCTACACAATCATGCTGCTCACTGATTGTGCTTGGACCTCCATGAATAAGATCCTGGGAACTTCCTTGCAAAAATGCAAGAATCCCTCTAGTTGGAGCAAGAGCTCCTCCTTCCTCTACATGAGGTGCTAGATCAATTCTATAAATGATAGCGTTGTTGCGCTCAGCCTCCTCAACATGAGTGGGAAACCCTCCAATGATTAGAGCCTCTTTTGAAAAAGAGATCTCTTTGCCTCATTGTGCCAAAATACAAGATGAAGATCTTGCCTCTGATAAAGCGTCATGCAAGATATCAGCCTTCTTCATGGTCCTCTGAAATTTTTTTGAGTCTATGGTTTCCTCCATCAAATGCAAGGGTTTTGTTTGTTTGAATGTGTTTGTTTCCTCCACATGTGTTTCTGAATTTCTTCTACCAAATATCCTTATCAAAGTTTGAAGGAACATTGCATAGGAAGAGGTATTTGCATTTTTCAAATTAAAAGACTCAAATAACCACCATGCATAGACCTTACCTCCCAAGTGTAGCGCTGCTACTTTGATGGCTTCATCTTCGGAAATCTGATGCTGCTGCAAAAAGGTGTCTAGATCTTCTATCCAAGCCCTGGCTGAACAAGTAGGGGAACCATCAAAGATAGATAGAAGAAATATATGCTCATTATGCTACTTGCTCCTCCTCACCATGATCTTGAAAAACTCCGGAAAATTAATATGATCTCTAAACTTCTGAGTTTGAGATTCATATTCTTGCAAGAAACCTCTAAGAGTTCCTATCTTCGGCATTTCTTCTTCTTCTTCTTCTTTCATGGAAAAAATGGCCATGTTACTGCGCTATATATCATAGGGTGTAGCTGCATGCTCATATCCCCTACAAGAAACTCTAGAGTTTGACTCTGTTTCAAACCCTCGTGGAGATCCTATACAAATCTCCCTCATTAGCTTCTCAAATTCTTCATGAATGCTCTATACATATTTTGGAAGAAGCTTTGTAAGCTCTTCTTCCCTCTTTTCTCCATATAATGGAGTCTTCATCCTCTCTCTCCTTGATAGCATGATAGCTGAGATCCACTGGTTGGGCCAGAGATCATGCTCTGATACCACTGTAATTTTCCTTTTTTAGGAAAAGGCTACCAGAATGAGAATATCTCAAGATATTCTAGAGTTAGAGCTCCAGCAATATGCAAGCACAACAATGAAGCAGAAGCAACACTCAACTCATATAAATGTAAGAGAAAATAATAGCCCTCTCATTAAATAATAGTAGCAACAAATACATACAATATCTTGAGGAAATGCTGCACAAGATAGGCAATGCTCAAACTCAAGAGACAAGTACATGAATCATAAGAAAACCACTGCTACATATGCATGCTCAAGCTATGACAACACAGTCCATGAAGGGAAACTGCTGCATAATAGTTTCAATACACAAATATGTCAATATGTGTCTCAAATACAATAGGGGGAGCAAGATCTCAACCCTTGGAAACAATAATGCACAATCCCTAAAAGGATTGGCTGCAAAACATACAAATTGGAAATTCTACAGAAATGTTGGAGTTGACGGGTAGCTGCAGCAACTCAGAAATAGAACTAGATGGAGATTTCTGAATCTGATGCTCAAACTGAATATGCCTCCTTAAATGAATCTTTCAAGTGAAAGGCTGATCCCTTCACCAAAGATCTCTCCCTCCAATACTCTGCAAGAGCCCCACTACAAATGCTCCTATGAAAATAACGCAGTCACTGGATGGAACTATGTTGTAGGACTATGGAATTATTTTTCCTTGATGCCAAAGTCTACAATAAGCTCCGGGATGCCTCCAAAATGATATCCCAAAGGAAAGAGGGACTCCTCCTCTTAAAATAGCTAATGAAGGTGGTGTAGTGAACCCTCACTGCAACACCCATCAACACAACATTAATCTGCTGTAGAAATAATGTTGTCTTGATGGAGGATGCTTGGCGTCAAGCCTGGATGTGAGGAAAATGAAGAACAATCCCTCAAGAGACCTCTCAATAAGGAGAAGGAATCATAAACAGGAATTCCCTCAGCAATTCTTGCTAAACAACAAAGAATGCACAATTGTCTGAATAGGCAGTGTGATGGGTCCCACTCCTTTTAGGGTTTCCTCCACCAAATAACCCTCTCCTCATTCTTACTGTGCTGCTTCTCTAAGTGTGCTCCACCTCTTGGCCCAACACTATTGACTTGGTCAAACTTGACCTTGTCCACTTGCAAATAACCATGTTCACACATGAGGGTGTGAAAACCATCTCCAATGATGATCCCCTTTCATACTGTGAGGGGTTTTATTGAGATTATCACAATGCATGGGCCTACTTACCCATTTATTTTCCTCATAAGTAAAATCAACAAAAATTAATGTTCCAAATTATTGTCGAAAAATTTTGGAACATTATAAGATCCATTAGATCTAACAATATAAGACCTAAATCCAAGAGGGAATCAGAAAAAAATCCTTCTAGGTGGGTTAAATAGGTCTCCCACACCTATTACATCTTAGAAAAATGCCCAAGAATGGGACTGCAACACTATGTGTCAAAACTGCTTAGAAAATAATGCAGTTCAACCAAATATAAGAAGGAGGCCAATATGGAGGCTCAATAATGTCATTTACATCAACAAATCAGAATTATATTGAAGCCCATGAATCTTAGAACAGAAAATAGAAGACTTATACAGAAAGAAACCCTCAAAAAGAGGTGTTGCACCACATATAATTGACTGCAAAGGCTTGAAAATGTTATTTTATTGAGTGTACTGCAGCAGTATATTACAACTTAGTTCTAGAGAAAAATAATGCATTAACATTCAAATATATGACAGATCCATACACTATAATGTCTCTACTTTACATTCCCCTTAGGGATTTCAG
Source organism: Pinus albicaulis (assembly GCA_034641835.2). Lineage (NCBI taxonomy): Eukaryota > Viridiplantae > Streptophyta > Pinopsida > Pinales > Pinaceae > Pinus > Pinus albicaulis. Next base: position 1,377,149,343 of record CM076574.1, read on the forward strand.
CAAATCATGAAGCACATGGAGTAGATCTGAGACTCTATGCATCAGATTTGCATATATATTAGAAATTTCTGAAGCATATATAGGAGTATTCATATCAAATCTGAATATGACATGGAATAGAACAGAAATCCATGGATCACCACAGTTAAGGGCAGATCCCCAACACCAAAGATCACTCCTCAAACTTTGCCAAAACACCCTGCAACTTTCCTCTTTGCAAATAACGCAGTACTAGAAGAGGGACTACGTTGTAGGCTTGAAGAATAGTGTGCCCTGATGCCAAGATGAATATCTGAAGCTTAAATGATCTAGAACACCCTTGCCAATGGGATAGAACCCTCTCCCACTAAAAAGGGGCACTAGATTGGCCTAGATCTAACTAGATCTAGCCTCCACTTGCTGCAGCTTACAAATACAACCAAATCCTCAACAGGATCTTAGTTGTATTTGGAAGTAGAATCTTGGCCTTAAGCCTGATAGTGGTCAAGAAATACAAGTCTCTTCCAAGAGCTACTCAAGGAAAGAGAAGGATTCATAAACATGAGATCCTTGTGCTAAACAACACTATTCTCTGCTAAACAGACAATGGAATGAGAAATTTCTAAACAGACATATTCTTCAGAAATCATATGGTATTCAACACCCTTCTCTTGTTGTCCTCCTCTTCCTTTTATAAGATTGAGATCTTGCAAAACCCTAAACCATCTCAATGATTTGGCTCCTTTCACATGTGTTGTCTCCATCTAAAACTTCGTTGTTCATCTAGGAGGTTCATTGCATCTGGACAACGATGTTGATTTGGTCCTTTTGACCCAGTCAAAAGTCTCAACCCCTTTCACACATAAGCGTGTTTTATTAAAGTAGCCTATATTTAGCCTTGTTCACATGGGACATTGATTTATTCACTGATTTTATGAGTTTTTATGTTCCTCCCTTTTACATTTATTCATGAACAGAAAAGTAAAGCAAAAATTAATATTCCAATTAGCTTGAGGCTAATTGGGAATATTACAGGGATGCAGCAATACATGAACAGAAAACTAGAAATAACAGTGAATAACATCATACCAAAATGTATGGAAACCATGGAGCCATTTTATTATGTAAATCAGTATCAAATAAGGGCAATACAACTCAAATAATCAAGGCAAACAAGCCTCCCATGAATACATATGCCAAAAGTGAAATGTTGCTTTATTGCAAAATGATCATGAACATGTATAGTGAAATCATATATGGTACACTACTACATGGGAATGTAAAATAACATAAATCTACAAATATATGGCTCATACAATGTTGGGAGTGAAGATCTAAGCTCCCAAACTCAATTTCAAGACAATCCTAGAAGGATTTCCTGAAATATGCAAAATGGCAAAAATGCTGGAGTTGCAGTCCTAGGACTGAATAGAAAATACAACTCAAGAACTGAATGGAGATAGATGAAGATGATTCACAAGATGAACAAAACTCCTCCAATGGATCTTCCAAGTGAAAGGCTGATCCTAACACTGAAGAACTCACCCTCCAATAATCGCTGCAAACCCTCACTGCAAATGCTCACTAAAAATAACACAGTCAAGGAGAGGGATTGCGCTGTAGGAGATAGAAAATGTGTTGGCCAAGTGCCAAGATCTGAAATCTGCTCCAAAGGCTTCCTCACTTATCTCCCAAAGGAAAGAAAGCTTCCTCCTCTGAAAAATAAGATCTGGAAGTGGTGTTGTGAAACCTCCACTGCAACACCCTGCAACACAACGTTATACTTCAGCAGAAATAACACTGTAACTGAAGGAGGTGGCTTGGCCTTAAGCCTGTATGTGGATAAATGAAGTACAAGATCCCTCAAGAGGCCTCTCTTGAAAGGAGAAGGAATTCCTAAAAATGAATGCCTTGTGCTAAGTAGCACAGCAATCTCAACTAAACAGTTGAAGAAAGCACAATAGTCATGCAGACAACAAATTCCAATATTCAATCATATCCTCCTATGGCTACCTTGCCCTCCTTTTAAACAAGTGTGAGCCTTCTTGCCTTGGGCCCCACTCCTTAGGGTTTCCTCCACCAAGGAATCTTCCTCCTACTTGCACTGCATTGTCTCTATGGATGATCTCCTCCTCTCATACCAGTGTTGTTGACTTGGTCAAACTTGACCTTGTCCACATGCATTTGTCCCTGTTCACACATGAGAGTGTAAAATCCAGCTAGCATTATGATCCATTTTCACATTATGAGGGATTTTATTCTTATTTTTGAAATGTGTGGGCCTCCTTACCCATTTATTCATCTCCTAGGTGAAATAAAAAAAAATCAATATTCCAATTAGCTGCATGCTAATTTTGGAATATTACACCAATCTCTATATGCATTTGGAGATTTTTCCCCTCCAAGTCACTAAATAACTCATTGTCTCCCGCCATGTGGAAGGAAGCACCACTATCAAGATACCACACCTATCCCATTGCGCTTGAAACCAAGCATGCGATCAAAGAGAAATAAAGTTCAAATTGTGAGGCTAAGGCCTCACCCGCTGCAGCTCCAACAACCTTCTTGTTCTTCTTTTTCTGTGGGCAGTTAGTGGCGATATGCCCATGTTCATGATAGTGAAAACACTTCACTTTGGACAAATCCAGCTTCTTGCCTTTAGCCTTTGATTTTGGATGGGATTTCTTCCCCTTCCCTTTCCTTGCTTTGGTAGCCAAAGCGCAATTCTCTTCATCATCACTCTTCGACGAAGAGCCATCCCTTGTACTTCGTCTTATATCCTCCTGCACTAGATCTGACCAAAGTCACTCCCAATCCGGTAGTTTCTCCCGTCCATTGATAGAGTCCTAATAACTGTGCCAACTCTTCAGTAACCGAAGGAGAGCCAAGCTCACCAATTCATCATCCACAACTGTGATTCCCACACTCCCCAGCTCATCCCTACATTGGACAAACTTCGTGAGATATTTTGGAATACTGTCGCCCTTCTCCATTTTGATTTTTCTGAGCTTATCTTTCAGCACCAACTTCCTATGGTCGTTGCTTCTTTAGAAAATATCTGTCAAAGCCTTCCACATTGCAAATGGAGTGGCTTTCCCATGAAGGCTTGACACAATATGGTCCTTCACACCTTCCAACATAATTCTTCTTGTCTTCACTACTTTATTTTTCCATGCATCAAGTAATGTAGCATCACTAGAAGTAGGCTTAGGAACATCGCTATCGATGAAGTCCTTCAAACCATTATCTTTAAGCACCACCTCCATCCTATCCTTCCAGGCTATGTACTTCAAGCTACCCTCAAGGGCATACTCCAACTACAACCCATTGAAAGCCATTTCAATGAATACTCAACTGTTGCACCAAGAAATTTCTGCAGCAAATTCGAATTGTCCACCACCCAAAACTTAGCACCGCTTCAATATTGCAATCTCCAGTGATTAACACTGCTCTTATACCATGTAGAAATTATACAAGATGCATGTATATTACCGGACTCCCCTGATCTAACAAATTAACTTATGTTAAATACAAAATCCTTCCACTTAAATATTTGTGGAAATTAAATCTCCAATTGCAAAACACATATGAAGCAAAATAAATCGCACATAAACACAATTTTTTAATAGGAAAGCTTAAAGATAAAAACCCCAACTATCATATATTATGTATATCAATGGATCATGTAATAATCTCCTACAAATCTTAGTACGTCAAGCTCTCAGTACAATCAACAATCATTACACACTGTCATGCAGAAATTTGCATATCTATGCACCAATTTCTTGCCTCTTGATAGAATGCCTCCACTACGCAATCCCTACTGAAGAAGACCCCTAAATGAATTCAAATTGGCCTTGCCTTGAAGGATAAATCCTCATTTGCATCTCCAATTTGTGTCAGATGCATTGAATGCATCACTATAGTCACAATAGATAGTCCATCTCACCCTTTCACCTATCTCTCCACTGGGTCTCCACTGGAACTGACATGCAAGTAGTTAAATATTGTATTTGTTCAATTGCAAGTGAGTCTCTAGTTTTGAATTAATTAAATAATTAATTCATTAAACTCGCACTAGTGTATCTTCAGTTAGAACTAGATACACCTAGCACAACTAAGTTTAACTAACTTAATTGAGTTAAACTAAATAACAAATCCCATAACTACTCTTCCAACTCTGTCACAACTATGCCACTTTAGTTCTAACTGATTCCTCCCTGCATGAGTCACCAACCACCCTACGAATTGCGTAATTCCTTCAACCCACTGATTTTTCAAATCTGTTCACTGAAATAAAGTGCTCCAAGAGAATAAGTTGATATTTATTGTCAGATTATTATTAAAGGCTAATAATAATCGACATGCATCTATTTTTAGATTAGTGACCTATAAATAGACTTCGCCCAATCTTCTAAAAATAAAATCTCATCTATTTTTTCAACTTGATCAACCATCTTTAAATAGCATCCTGCAACTTATAGAATATGCTCACCATGTCTAAAAATAGCCTACGGGCTCCACTTAGTGAAGGTGATTAATTTTCACTAAGCTCATCATCTTGTTGAATCTCAACAAAAAACTCATATATAGCAAATTAAATGCAGTAAAATACCTCACAACAATCACATAACACAATGCATGATGATGGAGTTCACCCCTCTTGGGCTACATCTCCATGGACCTGCTTTAACTAGCTAGGCTCTCTTGGGATTATGAGTTAAAATTCTGATTAAAAGCATCTGTGATGCTCCATTGGATTTTCTAATTGTTCCATTGGCTTCATAATACATGAAAACCCCAAAAATGACTATCCAATCTCTAAATTTGTTTCACAACTCCTCTAGGCTTGACCTCCACACCTAGTGGCCATGGGCTTGTTTAATATCCAAAGTGAGAAATCACCTTCATATGTTATCCAATGCCTCTATAAATTATAACACTATGTTCAGAACATCAAATACATCAAAATTTGACTATTCACTCACTGAAATTGGCCTTCAGCAACTCTCGGCATGGCCTTCCCTCTTGGTCGCCCTAGGCTTCAAAATTCTTCAACGTGCCAAAAATACCTGTAGATGAACTCCATTTCCTCTGAAACCTATTCTAATGGTTTCCTAGCATGCCATTATACTAATAATGACTATCCTTGAGCCAAAATTGGTCGAAAATTGACCAAGATAGGCCTCATTTACTTCAGGACTAGTAAATTGCCACTAAATCTGGCTAACTACTAGTTAAGCCCGCCAAATCTGGAACTACCTCCGAATTTAGTGGCTCCACCAAGTCCACCGCTAACTTAAACTCATCATTATCTAAATTTAAGTGCACATTTAGGAGTTAATTAATTCCACTCTTATCATTAATTATGCTTAACTCCTTTCCCATCATCGGAGCAATAAACGTGTTTAAATACATGATGGGAGCATTGGTTTTCAATGGTAAACTTGGTGGCGCGTTGGTGTGGGTACGTAGTGCTATGGCGGAGATCATAAGGTGGAAATTTTTTTTTTTTCAATTTTCAATTTCGATGAGTGACGTGGCAGAAAGTGGGTCTTACCTGTTAGGTATGTGTTATATTATTTCCACCACTAGTCACGTGTGGGGGGGGGGGGGGGTCACAAGGGGGGCGATAGTCCCCCCTGTACGTTTCTCTGGGCACAGCAGGGGGGTCACAGGGGGGGGCGGAAGCCCCCCCTATTCGCGGTCTGGGGTAGCGCCCCAAGAAAGAAAACAAATTGGACCCTATTTTTCGATGGGCGGACCTGCCCATGGTTTTGTGCATGGGTTTGTACATGGTTTTGGGGCATGATGGTTTTTGGCCCCTGGTATTTTGTAGATCTGGTCAAGGGAAATACGGTTATGTTCTAATCTAGGGTTAATGGATTGGAGTTTATGTATGCCTCGGCATGTATATATGTGTTGTAACACTAAAAGGAATATAATGAAAAATCAAGCTGGTCGTCCCGATTTGGGATCCAGGGGAAAATATCTGTGTATATTTGTTTTCTGTTTTTAAGATTCATTTGCAGATAAGTTATGTACAACGTTAAAACCTACACTACCGAGGTGGTAACAAGGTGGCGGGATTGCGACGTGATATATCGCATTATCACATCGGGGTTTAAGATTTGGCACATAAATGGTGAGTGACGTGCAGGCGATAATGCGATAACACGATAATGTGATGTGGGTGATAATGTGATAATGCGTAATGCGATGTGGGCGATAATGCGATCTGCGATTGTGATCTGCGATATATCGCATCGGGGTATCGCAATCGCAAGAGGGAGTGGAAAACATAGGGCGGGAACACAAAAAATTGTGATTTTGTGATGCGAGAAAGGGTAAAGGTCATTTTGAAGTTTTGGATGGTTTTTTTAACTTAGATCAAGGGAAGATGCAAAACAACAATAATGAATGTTATTGGTGATAACAGAACCCACATTCAACCTTGGAGGACATTGGGTGATTTTTTTACCTTCACAAACCAAACTAGCGAATCCAATTGCGACACTTTTCACAGTCCCATTGGTCTAAGAACTAAAGACGAATATTTGCATGCTGACTAGACTTCCATGTCATCAGTTGTACCTGTTCTGCAATATTTTTTTAAAAATTTTCTATTCTCAAACGACAATCAGCAGACCATAACTTCCTCATCTGAACTCGGTTTTTGACGAAACAAGTTGAGTTATATTCCTTGTGACGGGTCGGTTGTTGTGGTTCTGATTTGGTGTAATTCTGGGCACTTTCATTTTTGAGCTAGTTTTTTCCCTTGATCCAAATTCTGATCACTCCTCCCACTGACATGGTTTTGGACCCACAAAATTTGGTTATCTCATAAGATCTGAACTCTCTTCTATTTCGCAAGTTCTATCATCTTGATTGTACTTGGAGAAATTGCTATGAAAACCACTTGGTCACTGACATGCCTTGCCTTGCCTTGCAAATCGCTTGGCTCTTCAACCACTGTTCTCCTTTTTCTACTGACCCAATCCAACACTTGTTGGTTTCTTGCTAATATAACAATTTTTTGTACCAAATAAATTCCTCGGTGGCTTCCCATTGAGAATCATGGTCGTCCTTTTCACAATGAGTGAAATACAACAAATAGCTTCCAACATTAGTAAAAACAAGAAAATAAATTACCATTCTTTTACCTCCATGGTTCCAAATTCCACATCTGGAAGAATGCATTTGCAATCTCGTTCTCTTATTGGCGTCAACACATAATATGGTCTACAATGGCTACAAAATTTCTTGACATCTCGTCACAACAACACATCATGAAAGAAACAACTTGACGACATATCCTCTTGCTCCTTCAAAGAAACTAATTTCACATCATGTGAACATCGCCATGTACTCTCACATCTTGGTGTCAAAACTTATCAACCAAACACAAGTCAACAAAACATGCCTCTTCAAAAGATTGACTCTCAAGTCAAGCATAAGCATGTATAACAATTTGACTTATCCCATAACAAAAATAATTTCACATTCCATGAAACACTTTGTCAACATCTCCTCTTCATCTTTTGGAGACAAAATAAACTCTTCCAAGTCCATATGACATGCATGCAACACACAATCGACCAATACATGTCGACACTCTTGCATGTGCAAATGATCAACACTCTCAAGTTTACATCATGCATGTTAAACAAAGCAATCGACCAACACAAGTCAATTACTCATGCATGTTCAAGCACAATGATACCATCAAAATTCCACTGTTCATACACACAAACTCTCATGCATGTATACAATTCTTCAAATCTCTCACAATTACAATCATAAGTACAAGAAACCCATTCATATGTACATGTACTTAAAGCTGAAATGAACAATTTTTTTTGCAATAAAGTGAGTCAACATACTCCACTTTCAATCACCTTCTTGGCATAAACATGCAACATGCATTTCACCGTAAAAGAAATGCATCAACATCAAAATACATGCAAAGTGTTGAGATTGCAACAAGATGATGAGCTTAGTGACAAGAGTCGCCTTCACTAAGTGGGCCCGCTGGCTACTTTTGGCGCAAGACTATTTTTATACTATGTCTATTTTTAGACATGTCGATCATATTCTATGAGTTGCAGGATGCTATTTGTGGATGGTTGGTCAAGTTGGAAAAAATAGATGGACTTCTATTTTTAGACATATTGGGCGGAATCTATTTTTAGATTGCCAGTCTAAAAATAGATATGTCGAATATTATTAGCTCTTAATAATATTTGGACTATAAACATTAACTTATTCTCTTGGAGCACTTCAGTTAAGTGCACAGATGTGGCACAGGAGCTGACAGAAGGAATTACTCTATTCCCGAGGGTTAAGTGGAGCTATTTCATGGATACTTCAGTTATAACTCATGTGACAGAGTTTGGTGGAGTTATTGAGGTAGTTGGTGGAGTTGTGTTCAGTTTAACTCAATTAGACACAGTTGAGCTAGTTGTATCTAGTCAAACTGATTGATACACTAGTGAGAGTGGTGTGAATTAATTAATAATTAATTCACTAAATATTAACTCATTAATCAACTGAAGAATACATCAGTTAACTACAGTGCATGGACAGTTTCAGTGGAGACCAGTGGAGAGATAGGTGAAAGAGCAAGATGACTATCAGTTGTGACTATAGTGATGCATTTATTTCATCCAACACAGAGTAGAGATTCAAATGAGGATTGTGTGAGCAATTCTGGACCAATTCAAGTTCATTCAAAGCCATTCTTCAGCAGGGATTGCACAGTAGAGGCAGGCTAGCAGGTGGCAGAGATCGGTGCATGGATTTGCAAGATCGGGCTTGATTAGTGTGTACCGATTGTATTGTACTGAGAGCTTGTGAGAAGCTTTGTATGAGGATTGTTACATGATTTCTATGACATATATTATATACAGATAGTTGGGGTTTTTAGCTTTAGGCTTTCCCGTTAAAACACTGTGTTCATATGTGTGAATTTTTATGGTTTCAATGTGTGCATGCAATTGATTTAATTTCCGCATATGATGATCAATAGTAGAAGAGATTATGTATTGTGCCTGAATTTAAAATAGTGTGTGATCAGGAGAATCTTGGATATATAACGCATTAGTTATATAATTTCTACACAAAGTCTTAATTGGATAAGAAATCTAACCATCTCTTACCAAACCATTTCAATGGCGCTTCTTTCAACTGCATATCATCATCATGCGAATCATCATGACCCACATCAATTATGGAATCTTTTTTTCCATTCTTGCAATTCTCTTTCTCCACCTTTTTCAAATGTTGTGGATGACTTGCTACATACAAATTCCAACACTTGTATACAAGATGACCTTTCTTATGGCAATGAGTGCAAAACAATTGCCTCTTCTTTTCAACATGGTTTGCTTTGTCTTTGCCCTTTTGCCTCCTTTCCTTCAAAAGTTTCTTGTGCATGGCTATCTTCTTCCAACACTTTGAAACATTATGGTTATCCAACCTAGAAAAGGTACATGCAACTTTTCTCCAAATATTGTGTGAGAATTTTCCATGTTTATCATAATCAAAAGCAACTTGATTAAAAGTATATTTATACCCTGAACATTCACCTTTGTCGCCTTCTTGAGGAGGTGACTTTGATGATGTAATAACTCTCTTTTGAATACAAGCAATGCATTCAATGACTGTAGAGCTTTCAACATCCTCTTTTTCATTGTTCTCATTAGCTGCATGCTTATGAGCACCTTCTTGCAAAGTGGGTGTAAAATTTTTTCATTCCTCATGAACACAATCTTCGCAAGCTTGAGGTAATGAGCATGAAATGAAAGTCCTTCTTGGAACACCTTCATGTGCCTTCTTGGCTTTAGAGATTTCTCCATCATATTGTCCATAACCAAGACCAAAAAACTTAGGCCTTTCCTAAACAACAATAGGCTCAACTATGCCTCGTTCATGTTTTCCCAATCCTTTACCTTCATAGCCCATCTTAATCAATACTTTGGACCCTATTCCTCTAGTGTGTCTTTCAAAAGCACCTAAACATTCATCTTGAGGGGAAATTGAAGATAAAATTGAATTGCATACCTCTTTTTCAAGCACATGCTTGGCCAAGGCTTCCTTAGCAATATGGAGTTGAGTCTCCATCTCATGCATTCTTTCAAGAATATTTTGCTTCTCTTCCTTCATGGCAATCAACTTCTCTTGAATTTTAATGCTCTTATCTTCATACTTCTCTTGCACCCTATCAGTCATGACGTAGAGTTTTTGCAACAATTCTTTATCAAAGAGTTTTTGTAAGGAAGATGAACTTGAAACATCCCTTAATGAAGTTTCCATCACACATGAAATGCAAACAAAGCTAATTTTGTGATTTGAGAATCTAAAGTCTCAATCTTGTCCTTCTCCCTCACACATAAACTTGGAAAACTATTAAATTCTCCTTGCACAAATTCAAAAACCAATAGCTATAGAACCAATAGCTAAGCTTGGCTAAAATGAGCTAAAATTTTTCTCTGGTACCAACTTGATCTCAATATGGGCAAACTTGTTATTGCTATGCAAGCTCCCTCATCAGTATTAAAAGCGTGTTTAAGGGTTGTCTCAATTAACCATTTTTTAAGGGGTTAAAGTGTCACGTTTCATGTGTTTTTGAGGATCAAATTATGAGTTAATTAACAATTAAAAACTCATATAAAACAAATTAAATGCAATATAATAACTCACAGCAATCACATAATGTAATGGATGATGATGGAGTTCACCCCTCCTGGGCTACATCTCCATGGACCTGCTTTAATTAGCTAGGCACTTTTGGGATTATGAATCAAAATTCTGATTACAAGAATTTTTTATGCTCCAATGTATTTTCTGACTATTCCATTGGCTTTAGAAGACATGAAAACCACAAAAATGACTATCCAATCTCTGAATTTGGTTCACAAATCCTCTAGGCTTGACCTCCACACCCAGTGGCCATGGGCTTGTTTAATCTCCAAAGTGACAAAAGCCCCTTCATATGTGCTCCAACGCCTCTATAAATTGTACCACTGTGTTCATAGCATCAAATACATCAAAATTTTACTATTCACTCACTTAAATTGGCCTTCGGCAACTCTGGGCATGGCCTTCTCTCTTGGTGGCCCTTGGCTTCAAAATTATTCAACGTGGAAAAACACCGGTAGATGAGATCCATTGCCTATAAAACCTATTCCAATGGATTATTATCATTCCAATCTATGAATAATGACTATCCTTGAGCCAAAATTGGTCGAAAATTGACCAAGATAGGCCTCATTTACTTCAGGCCTAGTAAATTGCCACTAAATCTGTCTAGCTGCCAGGTAAGCCTACCAAATCTGGAACTACCTCCGAATTTAGTGGCTCCACCAAGTCCTCCGCTAACTTAAACTCTTCATTATCTGAATTTAAGCACGTATTTAGGAGTTAATTAATTCCGCAGTTAGTGTTAATCACACTTAACTCCTTTCCTGTCGTCGAAGCAATAAACACATTTAAATACATGATGGGAGCATTGGTTTTAAATGGTAAACTTGGTGGCGCATTGGTGTGGGTGCGTAGTGCTGGGGTGGAGGTCATAAGGTAGAAACAAAAAATTTTGCGATTTGAGATTGCGATGAGTGACGTGGCGAAAGGTGGGTCCTACTGAGGTGGTAACAAGGTGGCGAGATTGCGACGCGATATATTGCATTATCGCATCGGGGTTTAGGATCTGGTGTAAGGATTCTGGACACCGCATATCTCCACAATGGTATGATATTGTCCACTTTGGGCCTAAGCCCTCATGGCTTTGCTTATGGGCTTTACCCCAAAAGGCCTCATACCAATGGAGATATTTGTCCATCCTTATATACCCATGATCCTCCCCACTTCTAGTCAATGTGGGACTTTGGTCATATACCCACAATCCTCCCCTCGAACAAAGGACCCATCGAGCCTCCCCTCAAATGATTATCCATCCGTCCACTCTCTACCAACCAGGATTCTCCGCTATAATGCGTTGGAAGCACACGCCTTACATGGAGCACCACCTGCCTCAAGAGCTTGCTCTATCCCAGGTCAACTCCTCTTCACCGTGTTAGGACCAGGACACGTCCATGAAGAATCTGGAGCATACCGCCTGTCTAACCGAGCTCATCCATGGATCCCATCGTGATATTACCGGGGCCCACCACCTTCGTTCAGCATTCGAGGATTCATCCACTTCGCTAACTTCGGGGCATGGCTCCGATACCACTTGTAAGGATTCTCGACACCACATATCTCGGCTGTACACAACCTTCCTTGTTTCTGGGTTCCAAAGCTTGTAACCCTTTAAACCATCCTTATACCCAATAAAGATGCACTTTTCAGATTTATTATCCAACTTGGTCCTTTTCTCCTTTGGAACATGTACATATCCATCACATCCAAATACCCTTAGATGTGAAAGAGAGGGTTTCTTACCAGTCCATACCTCATGTGGGGTCTTATCCTCCAACGCTGATGAAGGTGATCTGTTAACTAAGTAACATGCAGTCTCCACTGCCTCTGCCCAGAATTCTTTTCCTAACCCAGTACCACTGAGCATGCTTCTTGCCTTTTCCATTAGCGTTCTGTTCATTCTTTCTGCAACTCCATTTTGCTGAGGTGTGTATGGAGTAGTTTTCTGCTGTGCTATACCACACTTCTTACAGAACTCTTCAAATTCCTTCTTGCAGAACTCCCCACCATTATCCGTCCTCAGCGCCTTTATCTTCTTCTCTGTCTGGTTTTCCACCAGAGCCTTAAATTATTTAAATCTGTCAAAAGATTCAAATTTCTTCCTCAAGAAATATATCCATGTATTCCTTGAGAAGTCATCTATGAATGAAACATAGTACACAGACTTTCCCAGTGATGGAACTGACATAGTTCCAAACACATCACTATGCACAAGTTCTAATATCTTGTTCGCCCTCTTAGCACTAGAAGGAAAACTCACCCGATTTTGCTTCCCATATACACAATGTTCACAGAAATCAAAATCCAGAGAGAAATTAGACATACCTTCTACCATACCATTTCTATGCAGTATCCGAAGGCCCTTCTCTCCAATATGTCCAAGCCTTTGATGCCATAGCATGGTCTTTTCTCCAGAGACAACAGATCGGACGTCCCACTTCTCTAGAACCACGAATCGTTACACTCCATCAACAATGCTGCTACCTTTAGCTTGTACGAGTTCCGTCCAACTCCCGCATTACTACCACAAAGGTTCTAACCATCTTGCAGGCATCTTTCTCGAACACTGTTTTTACACCTGCATCATCCATCTTGCTTACAGAAATCAGATTTCTGGCCAATGCAGGAATATGCAGAACACCAGGAAGTGCTCTAATCCTTCCACCTTGCAGCTTCAGCTTGACCTTTCCACGTCCGATGATTCTGGCCCTCCTATCATCCCCTAGGAAGACATCACCACCATCATATTTCTCATACTCGCAGAACCACTCCCTATGGGGAGTGAAGTGAAAGGATGCACCTGAGTCAATCAACCATGACTCATGATCTACATGTGTATTGAAATAATAAATTTACCGAGAGGAATAATAATCATGAAAAAGAACCAGCAACAAATCATAAACATTAACACAAATATTTTACTGGGAAACCCCAAACTCTGGGGAAAAACCCAACCAATGAAATTTCATTAAACATTGGCCAAAACCCTTGCCGATCCGGCCAAGTGAGCCTTCACCACTCACCTCCAGACCTGCCTTACAATGAAGTATTCCCAGCCTTTTATAGGCTCCATTACATGCAATACCATGGGCTGAAAACCATGGGTGCACAATACCGTGTGCCCCAAAACCACTACTATTTACCCTAGTCAACATTGACTTTATCCCGAGTCAATTTTACCTAACATCTGGCATGTAAATGGTGAGTTACGTGCGGGAGATAATGCAATAATGTGATAATGCAATGTGGGTGATAATGCGATAATGCGATAATTCGATGTGGGCGATAATGCGATCTGCAATAAATTGCATTAGCGTATTGCAATTGCAAGAGGGAATGGAAAACATAAGGCAGGTACACAGAAATTTGTGATTTTGTGATGCGAGAAAGGATAAAGGTTGGATTTTTAAATTTTTGATGGTTTTTTTAACTTAGAGCAAGGGAAGATGCAAAACAACAATGATGAATGTTATTGGTGATAACAGAACCCACATTCAACCCTGGAGGACATTCAACGATTTTTTTACCTTCACAAACCAAACTAGCGAATCCAATTGTGACACTTGTCAAAGTCCAATTGGACTAAAAACTGAAGAAGAATTTCTACATGCTGAATAGACTTTCATGTCATCATTTTTACCTATTCTGCAATAATTTTTAAAAATTTGCATGTTCTAAATGGCGATCAATAGACCATAAGTTCCTCATCTGAACTCGGTTTTCGACAAAACGAGTTGTGTTGGATTCCTTGCAATGGGTCGGTCGTTGTGGTTCTAGTTTGGTGTAATTCTGAGCAATTTAATTTTTGAGCTAATTTTTTCCCCTAATCCAGATTCTGATCAAGAACTCATGTAATAAAGTTAAAATAATAACCACGGTTTATGGGACACATATTCCAAGCTAAATGACTAGGCAAAACATCCTAGGGGGTGTTGATTTGGTTTATTAAGGCATTAAAGAGGAAAAAAGTATTTTCGACACATTTATTTATGAAAATAATGGAAATTAGGAGAAAAGGGAGGTAAAAGGTCACAGGTTGCATGCGAGGAGGAAATGGAAGGAAAATAATGGAAAATGAAGAAAATAGAGGCCTATTCTATAAAAATGCTTTTGAGGATTAGTTGGTAACCTTTTTTGTTAGTGCATTTTTTAAAGCTCTCTCATTATTCTATTTCTCATACTCTTGGATACTTAGTGTTACACAGTAATTTGTCACCGTCCCTACCATTCCCCATCCCGCACAATGGAGGACCCATTTTGTGACCTGTGAACATTGTCATGCCTTGAAAACATCATCAATGCATTCCTCTAAGCATGAGCTTCATTTGCCCTAAAGACATCTCCTTGCAAAAATCATGAAAAACATCCCTTTTTGCATTGGCGCGGGAAGACAGTTCAGCACTCGCGCCAATGGGGAAAATCCTGCAAAGAGGTCGCGCCAACTGGCGCTCTGTCCCAGAGCAGTAGTCGCGCCAACCAATTTAAGGAGTGTTTTTTAAATAAAGATGGCGGAACTTGAGTTTCAACAAACTTAGAAACAATTGCCTATCTTGAGTTGGGAGGTTTGGCTGCGGGAGTTCTATGGAAGGGAAGTGGTTTTGCCACCTCCCATGGAACCTTCCTTGTTGATAGGGCCAATCCCACAATAATAGGGATCCCAACTCCCTCCTTCCCCATCTATAAAAGCCTGCTCAATTCCATGGCAAGCTAGTCTTGAAGTGCCTAAGCTTTGAATCTCCAAAATTCCCAAGAGCCTTTGTGCTGTAAGAGCCCTCTTTCTTCCCTTAAGGCCGATTCAAGTAAGGAGACTATTGTCGAGAGACTCAGGATAGGTTTTCCCTTTCCCTGGCGAGCTTTGCGAGACGTGAACGACTGGAGACCCATCCGAAGGAGACCACGACGTCAGAACTTTGGTTGTAATCTATTTCGATTGTTATTTAATGAATGATTACGATTATGGTTCCACTCTATTTTCAATAATGTTAATATGAGTAATATCCTTTCTGACTGATATTGAGTTACGTATGCCAGATTTTATGCTTGTATCTATTTGTTTCTTGCATGTGCATGTGTCCATCCGCGGAGATCGTGGAGGATCGTGATCTGCCGAGGCTGAGGAACGGGAACGCTCTCTTCTTCAGATCGTAGTATTGGAATCCAGGTAGGCTTCTATCTCTAGTCTTTTCATTCGTAACTAGGAACTTGCGTCATAACATTTCTGATTGTTGCTAGACCCTTGCTGGGCTAGTAGGGATCGCCTCTGTCCACAGAGGGGATTTACCTCCTCAACAATTTGACGACTCCACTGGGGATCGTCTAGATTTCACTGTCTCGTTTGTATAGTCTCGTTTTGATTATTTTATGTTTTTCCTTGCTTGATGAGCCTTCTGGGTTGGGTTCTTTTGCTGTTGTTTACTTCTTGGTTTGCTTAGTGTGCATTGATCTGCTTCTGGAGTAGTTCTTTTTCCTTTTTGGCTGAGAAACTCGACTGGCGCGCTTTTTAGCTCGACAGTCACGCCAATTGGCGTATGTTGCTTTTTTTTACCCCACGCCAATTGATTTCTGGCGCCAGTTTCATCCTTACAGTCGCGCCACTCCTATAAGGTTTTTGAGTTTCTTCATTTTTGAGCTCTCTGGGTTTGGTCAGTGTTTTTCTTCTTGATTTTCCGACTGCCTGAGTGTGTTGGAGTCCTGTTTGACTGGGAATTCACCTTTGTCCTTTGGTTGTTTGCTTTTGTCTATCGATTTCACGTTTTGAGCCCTAGGGCATCTAGTGGCCTAGTGTATCGAGCCCTCCTTGGGAGTTTTGGTGTTTTGTTTGTCCGGTCGACTTCCTGATTGATTCTCCACATCCTCTTAGTAGTTGTTCATTGTTTTATTGTGATTTTTGGGTGATTGTTCATTCCTTCATTCAGATTTCGTTTGGTCTTGCATTGGGCCTAGATCACACAGCCCATTGGAGCCTTTGAGTCTTTCTTGGTTTTGAGAGACTTTGGTCGATTTGGGATCTGATTGCTTGCGTTGTTGAGTGAAATTTGTTTGTTTTGCTCTATCGAATATCGTTTCTCAAGTTGTTCCATTTGTTTTCAGTTTGTTTAGTGCATATTAGCTATCAAACGTTGAAAATTGCAAAAAAAAATCTCTTGTGCTTTTGGTTGAATTAGTGCAAATTGTAATCTTTTCGATTTTGCTAGTGATTAGTGATCTGAATGAAAAGTTTTCAATTTCATTAGTTGCATTAGAGATCTCATTGTTTGTCTTCCGATCATTTCGTTTGTGTAAAAGCTCTCAACTTTTCTGTAACTAGTTTTCATCGAACGAAATGTTGGACTGTGGCATGTAGCTTTGCATTTAGGAGTCTTTTAAGACACTACATACGATAGGGCCTGAAAATTGAAACTTAATCGAAGATCAACTTTAAAATCTATTCAATTAACCTAAGGCAGCATTGGAACTTAACGAAACATTTTTAGAGGTCTAGGCTAGAGACGTGTTCCGGCGTCTGTAAACCTCGCAGCTGTCGTTCGCCTTCTGGCTTTAGACAGCGCTAGTACGGACTTGTGCTCCTTGTACTGTCACGTATATAAAGGGAGACCCGTCTAGGTTTTCAATCCTTTATCCACAGGAAGCCAAGTCTATCACCCTATACCCGTGATACACCGAACACAGCATTCGGGGAGACTACTTGCACGTACGGAAAGTCCTTGGTCGATTTCTGTTTCATTACTGAAACCAAGGTGTATATGGCAGTTCACGGATATTTGGTACACCCTTTGTGCCTAGTTTTTCCTGAGTCTTCATTTGGTCTTTTCTGACTCCCTAAACTTGAAAAGACCGTCGAGCGCTTGTCCTTTCACGCTTGTATCAAATTTGAAAGAGATAGAGTCATCTTTCTATTGTTTCTTGACTCTTAAAATATGAAACGATAGAGTTTCTTACTTTTCAATGTGGTAAAATTAATCACCCACGATTACACGCCCGCTTAGATATTGCTTGTTGATCGTTTGATCGTGTGCCCTTAACTCGTTTTCAGCCTGTGTGTGTGTTTGCTTCTTTTTCTTCCGTCTTTTGCCACAGTGGCGGAACCTTCGGTTTCGTCGACTGGTAGTCCTTACACGGACGATTCTTCAGAGGCTTCCCAATCCTCTGTTGAACCACAGTAGCCTGTTGTTTCCGAGTTTCTTGACGGGGGACCGGTTTTCGCTGAGCAACCCTTTGGAGGACCAGTTGAGTTCAATTGGCCCTTTTCGGACCCTGTGTCTGAATTGAGATTAGGAGCTGATTTCCTTTCTCTTACCTTGGGTTCGCCTTTTGTTGCTGCTGTTTTTCCTCCTAGTCCTCGCCGTCTCTTGCGTGATTTAACGGCAGGATCAACCATGAGTGATTCTGGGTGAGGAAATCCCAACGTCCGGTGAAGAATATCAGCTCTTCCCGCGTAGATTGTTTGAGGGAGACAACTCTGAGCTGGCTAACATGTCAACAGCCAGTCCTTCTTTACCACAGGGATACAGATCTCTGGGTCAGATCATTTCAGCTGCAGCCTCTATGGGAATTTCATCTCCTGCTTCGAGGCCAGCTGCTACTACACCCGGGGTGTCTCCTCAGATGCCTGTCACAACTGTTCCCGTCCGGCCCACTGTCTGTGTGGCCGCCTCTTCTCCTGTTGTCTCAGCATCTGCTACCAAGGCTGGGCCAACTCCTGAAGATGTTTATCTAGCTACTGCTATACCGGAGAACATCTCTCCGGAGGAGTATCGGTTGTCTTTGCAACAACCGAACGTCGAGGCTGGACCGTCCGCCCAGGAGCCCTACCGACCTTACTTTTCGCATTACGCACAGGATGGTACTCCCGTGTATGCTTTCCCAGGTCAGTATGACGAGCACGGGGAGATTTTGCGTCTACCCGCTCCTGAGGCTTATCTTTATGCTCAAGGTTTACCGTACAACCAGGCTTATAACCCGCAGGGACAACCTTTCCAAGGCCAACCTGCGGGCCAACCTGGCTATCTCTATGATCCACAGGGGCAGCCCATTCAGGGCTACCCTGCGGGCTAGCAAGGGCCATCGTACAGTCCGTAAGGACAGTATTACAGCCCTTCCGGTCAACCTATCCAACCTCAGCCGGGGTACCAACCGGGACCGGTCTACGGTCCTGGGGGGAAAATCCAGCCTTCTTTACCGATGCAACCACAGTATCCTATCGTCTCTAATGTTGCATATCAGCCAGGACCATCCTATGGTTCTACTTCAGGTCAAACCGGTTTCCAGCAAATACCTGGTCCTGTTCCACCACTAGGCCAACCGGCTCATCCGGTACAACCCGGTGTTCCGCCTCTAGGCCAACCGGTCCATCCAGTACAACCTGGGGCTCACTTACAACCAGGTCAACCTGCGCAACCGGCGCTGCCTGTCTATCCGGGTCAGCCTGATCATTCAGGTCAACCCTTACACCCGGGTCAACCTGGTCACTTAGGTCAGCCCTCTCAGTCGGGTCAACATGTTCATTCAGGGCAGCCCGCTCATTCCATCAACCCTACACAGCAGCCGATTCATTCAATGCCGCAGCCAAATCAACAGCTGCGCCCTACGTATCAGGCTCCGTAGGGTTCCACTTTTCAGCAGCCTACTCATCCTCAGGGTGGTTATTATCCTCATGGTCAGTCTCAACCGAACTATAACCACCCCAGAGGCTTTCAGTATTATCCTCCTCCACCCGGTTCTACCTACACTCAGCAGCCAAATCCAAACACTGCTTATACAGGGCCAACGCATAATCAAGGTCCGTACCCTGGTTATCAAGCCCCACACTATGGTTACCAGCATCCAAATCAGTCGGTTATACGACCTATGCCCCCTACGGTTAGAATCCTGCGGGACAGAACCCATGGGGGCAAGGATATTCACAACCATCGTGGAGTATGGGTACCGAACCTCATCCTGGGCCTGGCATGGTAGTTAACCCTCCATTGCCGTTCCTGGCTACCTTGGAACTACCAGACGTTTCAAAGTTGACCAATGATCCGATTTTACATAATCCGTATTGGCCTCCGGTTCCCACCAAGATACCAGGTGACTGTCCCAAGTTTGAGGGGAAAGCTGGGGAGGACCCCCAGGCGCATGTGATGACGTCTCACCTTTGGTGTTCGTCTAACTCTTGGGTCGACGATTCGATTCGCCTGCGCCTCTTCCAGCGTACTTTAACTGGAGCTGCTGCTAAGTGGTACATAGAGCTATCCCGTGGCATTTTTCAAGATTTCAACTCTTTAGCCATGGCTTTCCTCACGCATTTCCAGTTACCGGTTCGGTATGAAGCCGGGACGCACCTCCTGACTTCCTTGAAGTAGGATAAAGCCACTCACATCTCAGATCACATTCATGAGTGGCGGCGCCGTCGTCGACTGATCAAGTTTCACATACCTAATCAGATATTGACTCACTGGTTCACCACCTCCTTTGTGAATAAAATCGCTCAGGATATCGCGATGGGAGCATGCGTGACAGAGGAACAAGCCATCGCGCGTGCCCAGTACCTGGATCTTGTCTATTCATAGTCTCGCACGCTTTATGACATCTTGACTGATGCTCCACGGCCCGGAACCAATAAGGCCCCACCCACCCCTACGGTGGATGGTGTCATTGGTTCTGTCTCTCAGAATTCGAAGAAGTCTTCGAATGGGAAGTAGAAGGCTAATTATTCCAACAATACCTCTGCCAATCCCGTCTCATTTGATTCTGGTAAAACTGCGGAGGTGAATGCCGTTCAGGCCAATCCTGCGGACAAATCCTCCAAGGGGAAGAAGAAGGGCAAAGGCGAATCAAAATCTGATGCCCCGAAACCAGAATCTAAGTCTCGTACTGAGGATGGCTCCCAGCGTAAACTGAAGTACCCTTGCCTCATCTGTGAAGGGGACCATTATACTAAGGATTGTCCACGACGATCCGAGGTTAGTCAACTTCTTAAAGGCCCTAAAGGGACTCCGGCTGTTTTGAAAGAGCCATTTCCATCTCAGCAGACCCAGATGGTCGAACAGGCATCACCATCTGCACCGTTTGGGTCTCAGGTTTTCATGGTGAAGAGTGTTGCACCTATCTCCATCGCTACACGGTCAAAGGATTACAATGAATTGCGGCAGGCACCCAGGAAGGCAGTTGTGGATGGGCCGCCTCCCCCACCTATCTCCGGTCCATTGGAAATCGAGAAGCCTTCTCTGGAACCCATTGTGAAGCCACCTCCCAAGGGTGTTCTTCGAAGATCTTCTTATAATCCAAACGCTCGTGCCGCTCAACATTATAGTATTGTTGAGGATCTGGCACAGGCGCCATGTGCTGTGTTTGCACTTGAGGTTCTTCAAAGTTGTCCTTCACAACGGAAGGCATTACTATCTGCAATCGGGGGCATTGATCCCGCCGACTCGAGCCTTCTCACCTTCGATCTGGAGAATTTTACTCCCCGGCTTCCACATCAAATCGCTTTGGTCATTCAAGTCGGGATTAACGGTCTGAACATTCATAGGGCCGTCGTAGATGAGGGTGCATCTACCTGTGTTATGTCCTCCACTTGCTGGAAGGCCATCGGCTCTCCAGCCTTGTCGTCATCTCCCAATGCCCTTGAGGCATTTGATGGTCGGGAATCTAAACCCCTGGGCGTTCTCGAGAGTCTCGCGATCACATTACAGGGAAAAACTGTCAACGTAGAAGTGGAAGTGGTTGACGCTAAACTCAAATACAATATACTTCTTGGCCGCAGCTGGACCCATGCCATGCTCTGCGTGCCGTCCACCGTCTTTCGATTCATTAAGTTCCCTCACGAGGGCAAGATTGTCACAGTGGATCAGTTGTCATTTTTCACCTCTAACTCTGAGAACAATGTGCCATACGTGGATCAAATTATGAATCCCCCAGACAGTATAGGACCTGGTCTCTTAAAAGACCCAATCCTCATGGGTATTTTCCCCGCACCCCCCCCTGAACCTCCTCCTGGGAGCTCGTTGGAGCATAGTTCTTTCTCTTGTGTCAAGCTCTTTGAATAATGAAACAAGATGCTACGAGGATAGTTCCTTTAAGTGTATCAACCTCGTTAAAACAATGAAACATGAGCATATCCAATTCGAGTTTTGATAGATTTAGTTTTCAACCTTCACTCCATTTCCTATGGACTGAAGCTTGGGGGGCATGCACCTCGAATTGAGACACCATGCTGGGGGGCATGCACCTCGAATTGAGACACCATGCTGGGGGGCATGCCCGTCTTGTGTGTACATAGGTGTGTGATTTTCATTTGTGTGCATGTATTGTGTGGTGTGCTTTGTAAACATCTTTCTGCTGATCGGGTCTTCCTGGGTGTGCAGATGTCTTTTCATCCATTTGTCGGTTTCGCGGATGGTGCCTCCCGCAGTACCAGGAATCTGTCTTCAGCATCCTGGGTAATCTATGATCCTGCTGGTGAGTTGATTGACCTACAAGGAGTGTGTCTAGGACGTACCACGAACAACATCGCGGAATATAGTGCGGTGTTAGAATTATTAACCGAGGCAGTAAACCTTGGTATCCGTGAATTGCTCGTGTATCTAGATTCGCAACTTGTGGTGTTACAACTGAACGGGCACTATTCGGTAAGGAACCCGTCCATCTTACGTCTGTATCTCCGTATTCAATTACTGGAAAGGAATTTTGACTACATTACATATCGTCATATACCCAGGCATTTGAATACACTAACAGATGCAGTAGCAAATTTG
This sequence comes from Pinus albicaulis, assembly GCA_034641835.2. Lineage (NCBI taxonomy): Eukaryota > Viridiplantae > Streptophyta > Pinopsida > Pinales > Pinaceae > Pinus > Pinus albicaulis. The sequence continues at coordinate 1,377,171,758 of CM076574.1, forward strand.
GTATTAGATAGACATTTGCGCAATTTATAAATCATCATCACATGTAACGAAAGATCCATCCAGAAATAGGTATGTATATATATAGATATCGAAATGTTTACATAGAGTGTGTCACATAAAAGTAAAAAATATACATAGTCGTCTTAAATACATCCAGAGACGATACCTCTCTCAAAAAATAGGTTTGGTATAAATCCTAAGAGCTAATCCGCATGGTGCTCATGATAGCACGTGACTGCACGCACTAAGCGTCTCAGGATTCGGTGGATCCGACTCGAAAATCCCACCGTGTGGCGCTGGTATGCCATCGGTACGTTTGCTAGCCGAGCATAGTCTGGGATCCCATGGGCAATGCCCTCGAGATTATGGATCAGCTCCTCTCCTCCGGTGCCCTCTCCCTGAAGATCAGGGGCGAGTTGTGTCCTCCGTGAGATAAGAGACATCCCAGCTGGTCTCTCAGGTCCCACATCTGCATGCATATATAAAATGTGTTAGGACGAATGTGTATTAACAAAAAAAAACATATAAATATAAAATCAAAAAACATGAGGTCTTACCCAACTCCTCGTCCCAGTCGTCTCCTTCTGGTAGTGGGAGATCTGGGTCCCCGGTAAAGTCAGTTCCTGCATAGGGCCAGTCTTCCACGACAATCAGCTGGCGCCGTAACCACCTAAAGAATTCCGGCCTCCAGGACATCTGTTGGCCGCCTCCAGCTCTAGGCATCAATGCTGCCCAGTGAGCCATTCTTGGCTCTCGTGGTATCGGATCTGCTACTGCGGCCCCTTGTCCCTGGAAGATTGGTAAACGTTCCAGAATGAACGATACCAAGATGGAACCATAACCGAACTGTTTCAGTTTACCCTGTTTTCATTTTGTGAGCTGCCTTTTCATATTGATTGTTACTGCTGTTGCCCAGTCAAACAGCAGGGGACTCATGCATTCTGAGGCCAAGAGGAGTTGGGCCTTTGTGGCCTCGTGCGGTGCCTGCAACCCAGCAGCCCGCGTGATGGTATGGAGGACCACTCTCAATGCCAAATCAGGGATAGTGTGGATATCCACTTTCTTGCTACCTGATCCCGTTTGAGCTCCTTGGCACACTCGTGCCATCACTTCTTGCATCTTCTCCCCAGATGGTCTGCTTCCAGTCAACACCGGGATCAGACCTCTGCGAGACAATCCAGTGATAAAATAAACATCGGAAACCTCCAGCTCTAATACCTGGTCTCGTAACCTGAACACCTGTTCACGTTCATCCCAGATACTGATTAAATACTGGAGGAGCTCGGGCTGAGCTCGTAGACACGGTGTGAGGAAGAAATTTTTCATTCCACAGTTTCTAAGTGCATTCATGCAAGCTTGACTTTGCATGGCTTGTTCATCCTCTTCTCCATGCTCTCGTTCTTTCCATTCAATCGCCATTTTGATTGATTACCTGCATTCATATGGTCATGAGCCCTTAGTTAGATCTCTGATGAGTCTCAAATTCCATACAATTTGGTCTAAATGTCGGAATTTTAGGCGTATTTTTAGGTTCGGCCGCTGGCGCGGCTGTTTTGTGAACAGTCGCGCCACGTGGCGCGGGCCCTTTGTATAAAAGGGCTCATTGGCGCGGGTCCGTGCCCGATACCCGCGCCAATGAGCGCGGCCCTAAATTTTCAAGAATGGCTCTAGAAGACTGATTTACAAGGTAAAACTATTAAAATTTGGATGAAAATGAAGAGCAAGGGAGCGCCTCTTACCTGTGACAGACGAGAAGCTGAATGGTCAACTGGAATTGTCGCAATCACCGTCAGAAATTTCTGCTCCAAATGGACCACTGTTTCTTTTTACCAAGGTAAATAGTAAATGTGATTTTATTTTTACCAATTTGACATATTTATAACCTTTTGACATAAAATGAGTTGTAAAATGTCATTTTTATCGAATATTTTTATATGTTATGTCGAAAATGGATTTTACGCTTGCTTGGTATGTGCAGCAGCAGGTTTTTTCGACTTTAACGATGGAAACGAGTTGTATTTTATACTTTTTCGGACTCGGTAAATACACGAAAAAGTCACTTTGGAGTCATCTTTCAGCTCTTTTCTGACTCTCTAAACATGAAAAGATTGCCGAGGCCCTTTTCGTTTCGATCTCGTTAAATTGGACACGAATCGACATCTACCCAGTATACGTTTAACCCTTTTTCGGGCTGGGATGGATTGATTACGAAAAAGGAATACCCTAGCCTATCGCGACTAGGAGGTTTTCTCGGATTTTGTTTTCTACCTTTTCGGATCTGAGAAACTATTCACGAAAAGGGACCTGTGGAGTTTACTTTTCTGCTGTCTTTTCAAACTCTCTAAACATGAAAAGAAGCCGAGTTCTTCCTTTGTCAGACTCGTTAAACCCTAATGACATCGGATCCAGTCGAAATGACGTTCTCCGAGTTCCTCCTTCCTAGGACTCGTTAAATGCACTAGGATGGATTCGCCCGAAGGGCGGACTTATATTACAAGCATATGCTATCCCTTTCAAGCTTGTTATCAAAAATAATTGGGGTACTCGCCAGAAATGGTGGGGGAAAAATGGAACCATCGTCGTTGTCGTCGGCAATATGTCGCTCTTGAACATGGCACTTGTCTGCATTCGTGTCGGGTTGGGGACATCTCATCTCGTTTCTTCACTTTGCCTCCATGGGTTTGGATAATCCCTTTTGACCTCTCCTCTGCTCATTGCCTTGTCACCATGACCTCTGATCTATTGATGTCAAATACTTCCAAGTCCACTGTCGTGCCGTTTATATGTTCAAGAGAATTTGGCCTCTGCTAATATCAACCTTCCTCTGATTCTCATACCATCCTGATTCACAACAAAACATCATGTTCCTCTGTCTCATGTCGATGATGTGGGAATAATTATGGCCCACCTTCGATCAAGGTCACTTCCTGTCGACATCAGCTCATTATCCAGGAAGCTGATCTAGAGATTCCTTTATGGTAACTTGGAGCTTGCATGCCTCAATGGTAGGTTCGTCACATTCGACATGAGGTTTTCATCATTGGCCTCCGATCGAGTGATTCTGCGGGTGTTCTATGCCAACTCATTGATTCACACGCCGTAGATTGTACCTGTAGTACCTTGAGGGCCATTGTCATTATTGGTGGTTCCTCTCACGTCTGTTGACAGCTTTCATCATTGGCTAGTAATCAGACGATGTTCCTGCATGTTCGACTTCAGCTCATATATTCGCATGCTCGAACTTGTACTCTATTTGGGTCAAGATGGAGCGCAAGACCCTGGATTGTGTCTGTTGTAATCCAGGCTGCGATTGTGGATTATTATCATTATGTATATGACTCATTGATTGGATGGCTGCGACCATACCTGAGTCTATTTATTTGATCCTCGCTGGATGGCTGCGCCCATACCCTGGATCCGGATTATAGTGTACTCTGTTTCGGATGGCTGCGCCCATACCACATATACATCATGTACTTGAGATATCAGTTGTATTTTATGCGCAGGTTTTCCGACGGCGGGCCTTCGGTTGAACATGTTCTCGTAAAGCATTTCACCCCTCTCTCTCTTGGGCCTCATACTTTAGGGGGCATCTGTTACACAGTAATTTGTCACCGTCCCTACCATTCCCCGTCCCACACAATGGAGGACCCATTTTGTGACCTGTGAAAATTGTCATGCCTTGAAAACATCATCAATGCATTCCTCTAAGCATGAGCTTCATTTGCCCTAAAGACATCTCCTTGCAAAAATCATGAAAAACATCCCTTTTTGCATTGGCGCGGGCAGACAGTTCAGCACTCGTGCCAATGGGGAAAATCCTGCAAAGAGGCCGCGCCAACTGGCGCTCTATCCCAGATCAGTAGTCGTGCCAGCCAATTTAAGGAGTGTTTTTTTAAATAAAGATGGCGGAAGTTGAGTTTCAACAAACTCATAAACCATTGCCTATCTTGAGTTGGGAGGTTTGGCTACGGGAGTTCTATGGAAGGGAAGTGGTTTTGCCACCTCCCATGGAACCTTCCTTGTTGATAGGGCCAATCCCACAATAATAGGGATCCCAACTCCCTCCTTCCCCATCTATAAAAGCCTGCTCAATTCCATGGCAAGCTAGTCTTGAAGTGCCTAAGCTTTGAATCTCCAAAATTCCCAAGAGCCTTTGTGCTGTAAGAGCCCTCTTTCTTCCCTTAAGGCCGATTCAAGTAAGGAGACTATTGTCGAGAGAATCAAGAGAGGTTTTCCCTTTCCCTGGCAAGCTTTACGAGACGTGAACGACTAGAGACCCATCCGAAGGAGACCACGACGTCAGAAATTTGGTTGTAATCTCTTTCGATTGTTATTTAATGAATGATTACGATTATGGTTCGACTCTATTTTCAATAATGTTAATATGAGTAATATCCTTTCTGACTGATATTGAGTTACGTATGCTGGATTTTATGCTTGTATCTGTTTGTTTCTTGCATGTGCAGGTGTCCATCCGCAGAGATCGTGGAGGATCGTAATCTGCCGAGGCTGAGGAACGGGAATGCTCTCTTCTTCAGATCGTAGCATTGGAATCCAGGTAGGCTTCTATCTCTAGTCTTTTCATTCGTAACTAGGAACTTGCGTCATAACATTTCTGATTGTTGCTAGACCCCTGCTGGGCTAGTAGGGATCACCTCTGTCCGCAGAGGGGATTTACCTCCTCAACACTTAGAGTTTTCTAGGAGCACTCTTGGAAGTGTGGATACTTGGTGATTTGGAGCAAGAAGGTAACGAAAGAGCAGGAAAGCACAGGTGGACATCGGGATCAACATCTACAGTGAGATTTGATTGTAGGTACCGAGTTGCATGTATGTTTTACTCATTGGTTTTGGCATGCATGGTTTATGCATGTGGATTGCCTAGCCTTGCAATTTCTTGGACAACCATGGTATTATGGGTTTATTTCCATTGATTGTTTTTCGGTTGGTTCTCATGATTCCTTTAGCTGAAGAATAGCAATTCAGATTCTCCATAATATCAACAAAACTTCATCGACGTTTCGAATCCCAATGGGGATCCATCTTCAGGACAAATGTGAATGAGAGCTTGAGATGAGAACAGACCATGCTAAATAGTGAAAGAAAAACCTACAAAGACTAAGGGAGTCGATCATTCAATTAATTTATTAATTAAAATAAAATAATATAATGTTATTAGTATGTCATAATTAATTAATGATTAATATTATTAATATTTATTCCTAAATCCCTATTAATAATGGCTATAATGACATATTAATAATGATAATTAATAATCTCATATTAGTAATAATCATTAATAGTTTCATAATAATAATAATAATAATCATCTTATAAGAAGTTTTACCATAGTAATAAATAAATAATTAATTTTAATAATAATAATAATAATAATTATTATTATTATTATGAAAATTTTGAGTTTACGAATCTACATTTTAATTTCTATGAATTTTTAAGAATTTTTTTATTTTAATTTTAAAACAATAATTGTATAATTAATTTTTTATTCTATATTTATTCTTTCAAATTAATAAAATTAATATTATTAATTAAAAATAATATTTCAAATATTTTCAAAAAATCCGTCTAAAATTATTAATAGTGATTATAGCGAATATTAATTAATTTTAATTAATATTAATAATTTTATAACTATACTACTAATGATTTTTTATAAACTAATAAATATTACTTATATTATTTACACTATTTGTCAAATCTGATTTTAATTTTCAATCTAATTTAATTATAATTTAAAATTATTTATTAATAATAACTATTAATTAATTAATTTCTAAAAAAAATATCAAATAATTGCTAATTATTATCCAATAATCATTGGTTCACAATTAATAATTAATTTCATTGATAATTATTTATAAATGAAATTTAGGCTAAGGTAACTTAAATCCTAATAATGTTATAACGCTAAAAAAGAAGAAGAAGAAGAAGAAGAACAATATTACCTGAAATACTGAACCTGTGAGGGCAGACTAGAGGAGAAAATTTATCTAATCAGAGGAAGTCATCTATCACTGATTTCTCTGCCTCCATCCCTATTGAGATTATGAGGATTCTTCATAATCTCAAGAACTTATATGATTTTTCTTCTGTCATATTGCCCTTCCCTAGCGATGATTTTGGCTTCTTCTAAACATACGTAATGTTTCAGCTTTAAGGAGTGCTCTGCAAGGGCTGAGGTACGAGATCTTCCATTCTTAATATCGGCAGTGTGCTCTTTCAATCTTATCTACACGGATCATCCAATTTCCCAAATATAGCCTTTTCCACATGAACAGTTGATCTTATAAACTCCTTTAAGCTGCCCTTGATTGATGTTATCTTTAACTGACTGCATATTATGTCTTATTATTCCAACGGTCGTAAATTGTGTGACTATGTACTTCTTTCCTAGAACCCTAGCAATTTTATTTGTAACTCCTTGGATGTATGGTAGGAAAACCTTACCATTCCTATTCTGAGGTTCCTCATGCTTGGGAGAAAGGACAAAATCCTCAACTCTTCTTATGGCTTTCTTAATATCTCTTTCTTTATATCCAATGCCCTTAAACACAGATGTAAAGAGATTGATCTCATTGCTAAGGTGCTCGGAATCAGATATCCTAAGGGCTTTGACAGCCAAAGTATTGAGAACACCAAATTTTTGAGTTGGATGATGGTAGGAATCCACGTGAAGATAACTGTTAGTGTGAGTCTTCTTTCTAAACACCTGATGCCCAAGGGTACCATATTCCCTTCTGGTAACTAGGACATCCAAAAAAGGAATGCTCATGTATTATTCAACCTCCATGGTAAACTTAATATTCGTTGAAATAGAGTTTAGGTGATTAAAAAATCTTTCAAGATTCTCTTTGCCATGAGTCCATTTTATGTTAGTGTTGTCAAAAAATCTCTTCCACCGCGCTGGTTTTAAGGGAAATGAGTCAAGGGCCTTCTTTTCAAATTATTTCATGTATAAGTTAGTGACGATTGGTGAGAGAGGAGATCCCATCACGACACTAGAAACTTGTTCATAGAATTCCCCTTGGAAGCTAAAAAAATGGACTGTAAACAAATCTCAGCAAGCTTAGATGTTACAGGATCAATCACCTCCTTTATAACCCTAACAAGCTCATCAAACGGGATTTTGGTAAATAATGATACTACATCAAAACTTACCAAAATGTCATCCTCTTCTACCTTCTCATTCTTGATAAGATTTACTAAATCATTCGAGTCTTTAATGAAGGAGTCAGTGTTTCCAACCAAGGGCTTAAGAATCTTGGCAACATATTTCGCTAATTCATAGGTGGGGGAACCTATGGGGTTAACTATAGGTCTGAGAGAAGCGCCTTCCTTCTAAATTTTGGGTAATCCATAAATTCAGGGGATGACCTCACAGGATGGGATCAACTTCGTCTTAAGTTTCTCATCCAGACTAACCTTTTTGACCTCTTTTATCACCTTGGGCATGGGATTGGAGCTAAGATCTTTATAGCTGCTACAGTAAAGATGTTGATTCATTTTGTTTATATAATATTCCTTATCTAAAACTACGTTATCTCCTCCTTTATCTGCTTTAAGAACTACAATTTTATCATTGTTGCGAAGGGCTTTAATATTATTAATCTCATTCCTATTTAGATTACTTTTCAAGGTTCTTGAATTCCTCATTATAATGGCACATTCTTGCCTTAATGCCTCCTTTTCCTCCATAAATAAACCCTGAATCCCATCCTCAATATGGTATATGATGCTTTCTTTCGAAATTAATCTCAGAGCAACAGTAAATCCAAGTCCTTTGCCTAGAATTTTGATCGTTTCTTGATTCAAATTAATAGAAGATAAATTAACCACTTTCTTATTATTGGGTCCATTATCAGACACTAGGTTGCTCCCATTACAACTTAATTCATTACATACCGGGTTGCTACTTAAACAACCCGCGATGCTTCCTTCCACGTCAGCCCTAAGCTGAGGGTTTACGCGATCTCTAAAGCTAGAAACATTATTATTCTTAGTGCTACTAGTTGTTCCAAGAATGTTGTTAACACCATTATTAATGATGATGTCAACCTCACCTACAATCTCTGATGCTAAATCTGAAGGTTTGATATTGGATATAGACCCTGCCCAATTATTTTCCAATGCTGGAAAACAATTGATTCTCATTCTAGCAAGTATTTTTGAGGATGGAGCGTGAAACCTGAGCCTCAGTAAATCACTCTCACTGTAGGTTATCACCCTATTAGAATTACCTGACATGGTGGCCAAGCTTGCTAGGCAACTGATTGAATTTAACACCAAGCATCTTCTTAGAAACTTGGGTGCTACGAAATCAGATGTGTTTCTCTTATCTGGGGTCTCCACCGAGTTACTACGCATATCTAGGGTCACCACCGAGCTACCACGTAGAAGAACATGCTTTAAAACTTCACTCGCTCTGGCCTCTCATAATGTTAAATCTTTCCCACTTGCGATAATACCTTTCATATCGCTTATGAATCCCTCGTTGTGGAGCTTAGGAACAACTGTGCTTATGGTGCTCCTTACTTGGCGCTCCAACAAGCTGATGCTCATCTCATTCCCCACATCCTCAGATGCTACAACCAAGCCAGCATTAATGATGTCAGCCTTTCTATCGAAGTGGCTTGCCAACGAGAAAACCTTTATGAACAGGCTCTCCATACCTCCCTCAACACAAATGGAACTCCAGCTCCTAATTAATCCTGCGTTGTTATGCCTCTGCTTTTTTGGAAATACTGAGAGGGGGGGTGAATCAATATTTCTTTCCAATTGTTATTTTTACCAATTAGATCACTTATATTTAGAACACAAATGAACAATAAGAATAAATGCTTTTATTAATATTGATAAGTTAAGTACAATATTTGTGTAGGGCTCCAACCCTAGATGAAGACACCAATCTTCAATCCCCCGAGCTCCAACCTGTATTATGCCAAGCATCGACTTGGACTTCCCAAGGCTCCAACCTTGTCAATTTGAGGCTCCAAACCTATCTCTGGTACAGGCTCCAACCTGATTTCTTGAGGACTCCAATCCTCTAGGGCTCCAACCCTATCTTCCAAGGTACCGACCTTGTCTCTATGAGGCTCCAACCTCTTGGGCTCCAATCCTCAATTTCACTTCGTCCAAATATGTTTAGTTATTCTTCACGGCTCCCAAAGTCTTCTTCAATGAGCCATGTAAATCTTCAACTATCTCCTCACTTAGTCTCCACGTCACGTCATCAATGACAACACTTGTCTTCTCATGAATGTGTCTCCACTTCTCTTCATATCACCCAAACACTTTCTCCAAGGTCACCTCATGATTTCATTAGTGATGCATCATGGTCTTCAACGTTATCTTCATGAAAACACACCAAAATGTCTTCAACAATGTCTCCAAGGTCAGGCAAGGCTACTCAACAAGAACACTCCAATCTGGGATCTTCTTCAAGATCACTTCACAAAGGCTTCAAACAAGGTCTCCACAAATTCTTCAAGGTGTCTACTGAGCTCTACACCTACTTTAATATTTTGCAAAGATTGCTTCCAAAAACACTTCTGATATGCTACTCAAAGATGAGCTCCAAACATTATTTCAAAGATGCTTGATAGACTGCTCTCAATCACTGAACCTTTTAACCACAATTTGTTTACCACACATCTGAACTTCTTGTGTGTCGCATGTCCTTGTAATTCAGCAACAGCTTGCTCCTAGGAAATTAATGAGTCTAACAACTGTGTCTCCAAAGGATTATCACAAGCTTCTTCACAAGGTAGCTACCAAAATTGAAATAGGTCCAAGTTCTCTTCAACTGTGACTGTCCCACAAGTTCGTGGTGAAAGTCACACTAATCCACAGAACTGAAGGTCTGGGCTTAAGACAATTTAAAATTTTCATAATTCCAAATCTAAGCCTCTATGGTGATTGTTCAAATTGGAGATATGTTATAGTTCCAGCCTCTAGGTAGTTGTCCAAGACATAGCTTAATTACCACAGGTGTGCACAAAATCCACTACTCTTATGTCTTCAATCAACTAAAGCTTCTCAGCAAAATGTCTTCACTAGGCTCCTTCAAAAATACTTCAAACTAGTTCAAGTGTTCTTCCAAACTCTCTTCAAATATGCTTCAAGGCCTATTCATCAAGCTACCACAACAAGACTTGGAGAGTGTCTACAAAAACAATTACTCAACAAGACTTCCTCTGTCCAAAGCTTCTAATTTATTCTCTTCAGAGTCTGCTTCAAATGATGTAATAGTGACTCTAATTGTGCTCCTTGATACTGGTGTAATAAGCTTCTTTATAAATTTCTCAAGGGTCACAGATCTGAGTTCTTTTTCAAATGCAATAGACCTGGATTTCACTGAGAACACAGGTCCAAGACTTCTCTTCTAATGATTTTGAGGAAATATACATATCTGAGAGTTTCAATGATGCTATTTCATATGTGATGAAGCTACAGGTCCGAGCTTCTGTTCTCCATGTCGGTTCCTAAGGTATAGTGTGCCAAAGCTTTGAGCATTCCACACAAAATGATGATTTATGTCTCCTCCACAAGTCCAAGTTGTTGTAGCTTGAGACTGTAATCAAAAAGTTTGTCTTCCAACAAATAACCCTTTACCTCTGCAATCCGAGTTCTGAATATGACACCACAGGTCTGTAATATAGATCCTGAAAATTTGCAGCACAATTTTACAAATGCCAGTTCGAGCCTCCAAATAATTGATCTCTTATGTAATCCGAATTTAAGGTATCAAACAAAAAAATATTTGCCCAAATATATCCTTCTCGGCCTCCTTTATTATGTCACTGTATTGCCTCTGAAATTCTTGACCGAAATCAGTGAGTAAAAGTGACAGAAGGCTCTTCTATTTATATGAATTCGACTTGAAGTGAAGGGACACATCCTTTTGGAGTGAAGCTGACATGTGTATGAGAGTGTAGGTCAGCTAGTAATTAAATATATATTTGTCAAATTAAAAATTCAATTTCTCATCAACCACCAGGAGTTTGGGGACAAGTAAGGGCTCGTTAGAAAGAGGAAAAAATTATCTTCAAGATGGTCTAGGACTCATTGTGACAAACTGCCTCCAAGGTGCCAAAATTTATTTTTCTTCGTGACTGTTCTAGGAATTTTTAATTCAGACCATGAGGTGACTATTTTGGAATTTTTTTTTTCTGCATTCCTTGATTCTTTATGGATAAGGATATAGGGACATAATTAAGGGCTTTTCCATAAGGGCTTCAGAGTAGTCTTCCAACCATCATCCATATCATTAAATGTGTTATCATGATTTTCAACTATGTCATCATATGTCATCAAGTATAGTGTAGTTATTCATGTCATCATAGGCACATGATAGGCACTTAGGATTTACATAAATCTTTAGGGCATTATGATCATTAGGTATTTAGGACAAGACCTTTTCCTAAGTGGCATGACATCTTTATTAGTGGCATGTGCTCTTAGTATCTTCATTAATAGCATCCTTAGCACCTAGGGATTGCATGAGGTATTGACATCACAATAATATTTGTCATCTCAATTAATGCCATATTGACATCAATGACAACCTTGATTAACAATCTCCCCCTTTTTCATTGATGGAAATATTCTTTCCCTTTCAACATTCTCTCTCCCTTTGACATCAATGGAAAATGGGGTGCCCAATTACTCCCCCTGACAAGCTGCTTCTTTTCTTCATGAATAGTAGTTCTTCATAGGTACGTTACTCCCCCTATCATGGTGCTCTTTCTTTCTGGAAATGTGGTCAATGATGTGTTTTCATTTCTTCATGTGATGAACCAACTCCCCCTGCCTGCATATCCTCCTCTAGCTTCAAGAAATATTGTTTCCTTGTGATCGGGTGGAAGAAGTCAATATTGGAAACATGTTCTTCAATGGAGCTGCTCCTGAGAGATGATCTATCAAAAGATGAATGTCCATGTGTGACTCATCAAAGATTTCATAAGTCCCATTCACGCATAACTTCTGCAAGAAATCTCAAGATGTAGAAATTATATAACTTATGTGTTATATGTCCAAGATTCTCTTGATCTCACACTATTTTAACTTCATGCAAAATACAGAATCTATTCCACCATTGATCATTTGCGGAAATTAAATCAAGATCGCAATGCACATATGAAACAATAAAAATTCACACACATTAACACAGTTTTTTAACGGGAAAGCCTGAAGTTGAAAACCCCAACTATCTTTATATAATATATGTCATATAGATCATGTAAAAATCCTCATACAAAGCTGATCATATCAATATCTCAGTACAGTACAATCGCTACACACTAATCAGGTCTGATCTTGAAAATCCATGCACTAATCTTTGCCACCTGCTAGCCTGCATCTACTGCGCAATCCCTGCTAAAGAATGGCTCTGAATGAACTCGAATTTCTCCAGTATTGCTCATGCAATCCTCATTGGAATCTCCAATGAATGTGTGGTACAAACAATGCAACACTATAGTCACAACTGATAGTCACACTTGCTCTTTCACATATCTCTCCACTGGTCTCCACTGAAACTGCCATGCACTGTAGTTAACTATTGTATTCTTTAGTTGATTAATGAGTTATTATTTATGAGTTAATTAACTAATTAATTCACACCAATATCACTAGTGTATCAATCAGTTAGACTAGATACAACTATCTCAACTGATTCTAACTAAGTTAAACTAAATACAACTCCACCAACTACTTCTACAACTCCACCAAATTCTGTCACATGAGTTCAAAACTGAATTCCTCCATAAATTAGCTCCAGTAAACCCTAGGGAATAGCGTAGTTCCTTCTGTCAGCTGTTGTGCCACATCTGTGCACTTAACTGAAGTGCTCCAAGAGAATAAGATAATGTTTAGAGTCCAAATATTATGAAGAGCTAATAATATTTGACACATCTATTTTTAGACTAGCAATCTAAAAATAGATTCCGCCCAATATATCTAAAAATAGAAGTCCATCTATTTTTCCAACTTGACCAACCATCCACAAATAGCATCCTGCAACTTATAGAATATGCTCACCATGTCTAAAAATAGACATACACCTAAAAATAGCCTGTGTGGGCCCCACCTAGTTTAGGTGATTATTTTCCAACTAGGATCAAGGATGATGTTTCAGGATGCCTCCTTCACTATTTCTTGTTGCAATATTCAACACTCCCTCTCAGCAAGAAAGGATTGCCTTTGCATGTGACATGCAACTCCATGCATTCGCCCTGCAACCTTTGCAAGCGCCCTGCAACTCCATGCATCTGCTCTGCAACTCTTCTGAAACTGAATATTCTCCAAACAGCTCAATCAGTCTTAATGCATATATCATCAAATTCTTCTACTTCTGCTGGTACTAACTACACATGTCTTCAGGAACCACTGTGTTGTTGAAATCTGCACCCATGCACTCTACACTTGCTGTCAACTCTGAACCGCACTCCAATATCCGACACTGTCACTTTGATCTGCCTGCATCAATCCAACTGATCATGCTACTGCTGCTCTATGGGAACCTCGTAGCTAGGTTCAATTCATGAGATCTGCACCATCTCCATGAATCCTGCCCAGAAATCTCCTCTTGGGATTACTCATGCATTTTGCCCCACCTCTCACCTAGTGGTATAGCTGCATGCACTCCCTCTGCCCTTCTGGCATGAAATTTCTCTTCATGAGTGGTTGATCCCACTCCATGATCCTCATCTTTTGGCTGCTCCACATCCCGAGGTTAACTCTTACCTGCATGAAAATCCAGCTCCCTATCAAGCTTTAATTGCATGTCTTTCTTGCACTTCCCAACAGTAGGAAGCTTCGTAGAAATCCCATCTACTTCAAGTCTGTAGAGATTCTTTGCTGGAATCCCAACATTCTTGACTTGTCCTGTTGCTTTGTACTGAAGGAAAATGTTTCCTTCACTAAATACAACATCATAGCCTTTATCCTCTAACATTGCGACTGAGATTAAATTCTTCTTTAAACCTGGAACATGCACAACATCTTGTAAAAGAATGAGTTTACCTGAATCCATCTGAAAGGTAATGGTGTCAATGCCGATCGCATTGTATCATCCATTGTCGCCCAAATCAACATGCAACTAGAGATATTTCTCCACCAAGTCACTGAAAAGATTCACATCTCTCGTCATGTAAAAGGAAGCACCACTATCAAAGTACCACCCCGATCCTAATGCATTGGACACCATGCATGCGATCAATGAGAATTCAAGCTCAAATTGCGAGGCAAGAGCCTCACCAGCTGTAGCTCCAGCAGCCATCTTGTTCTTCTTCTTATGTGGACAATTAGTGGCGAAATGCCCATGTTCGTGACAGTGAAAACACTTCACTTTGGACATGTCACACTCTTTTCCATCTTCGACGGCCTTAGATATTGAATGGAATTTCTTCCCCTTCTTCTTCTTTGCCTTGGAAAACAAAGCGAAATTTTCTTCATATTCATTCTTTGATGAATATCCATCCCTCGTATCCCGCCTTATCTCCTCATGCACAAGATCCGACCAAAGTCGCTCCCATCCTGGCAGTTTCTCTCGTCCATTGACAGAGTCTTCGTAGCTATGCCAACTCTTCAGAAGCCCAAGGAGAGCCAAGCTCACCAAGTCTTCTTCATCAACACTGACTCCTACACTCCCAAGCTCATCCCTACAGTGAACAAACTTTGTCAAGTATACCGGAATAGTGTCATTCTTCTCCATTTTTATTTTTCTGAGCTTGTCTTTAAGCGCCAACTTCCTCTGGTCACTTCTGCTTTGGAACATGTTTTTCAAAGCCTTCCACATTAAGAATGGAGTGGATTTACTGTGAAGGTTGGACATAATGTCATCCTTCACACCTTCCAACATAATCCTTTGACACTTTTCTACCTTCTTTTTCCATGCATCAAGTGTGGCTGCATCGCTAGAACCTAGCTTAGGAACATCGCTATCGATGAACTCCTTCAGCCCATTATCCTCCAACACCGCCTCCATCCTGTCCTTCCATGCAATATAATTTGAGCTCCCATCAAGGGCATACTCCAATCACAATCCATTGAAAGACATTTCAATGAATGCTCAACTTCGACACCAAGAAAACACTGTAGCAAATTCGAATTCCACTGGCACAAAACTCAACCGCTTCAATAATTGCAATCTCCTCCAATAATCAATATCACTCCGATACCATGTATAAATTATACAACTTATGTGTTATATGTCCAATATTCTCTTGATCTCACACTATTTTAACTTCATGCAAAATACAGAATCTATTCCACCATTGATCATTTGAGGAAATTAAATCAAGATTGCAATGCACACATGAAACAATAAAAATTCACACACATTAACACAGTTGTTTAACGGGAAAGCCTGAAGCTGAAAACCCCAACTATCTGTATATAGTATATGTCATAGAGATAATGTAACAATCCTCATACAAAGCTGATCATATCAAGCTCTCAGTACAATACAATTGCTACACACTAATCAGGCCCAGTCTTTCAAATCCATGCACCAATCTTTGCCACCTGCTAGCCTGCCTCTACTGCGCAATCCCTGCTGAAAAATGGCCCTGAATGAACTTGAATTTCTCCAGCCTTGCTCACGCAATCCTCATTGGCATCTCTAATGAATGTGTGATGCAAACAATGCAACACTATAGTCACAACTGATAGTCACACTTGCTCTTTCACCTATCTCTCCACTGGTCTCCACTGAAACTGCTATGCACTGTAGTTAACTATTGTATTCTTCAGTTGATTAATGAGTTATTATTTATGAATTAATTAACTAATTAATTCACACCACTCTCACTAGTGTATCAATCAGTTAGACTAGATAGAACTAGCTCAAGTGAGTCTAACTGAGTTAAACTAAATACAACTTCACCAACTACTTCTACAACTCCACCAAATTCTGTCACATGAGTTCTAACTGAAGTCCTCCATGCATTAGCTCCAGTAAACCCTCAGGAATAGCGTAATTCCTTCTGTCAGCTGTTGTGCCACATCTGTGAACTTAACTGAAGTGCTCCAAGAGATTAATATAATGTTTAGAGTCCAAATATTATTAAGAGCTAATAATATTCGACATATCTATTTTTAGACTGGCAATCTAAAAATAGATTCCACCCAATATGTCTAAAAATAGAAATCCATATATTTTTCCAACTTGACCAACCATCCACAAATAACATCCCGCAACTTATAGAATATGCTCACCATGTCTAAAATTCAGTCGGGGAAGCAGGTGAAAGCTCTAAGGAGCGATAATGGTGGTGAATACATCTCCGACGAATTCAAATATTTCTGCAGCAAAGAAGGAATTTGAAGAGAACTCATTGTGCCTCATAACCCACATCAGAATGGGGTCATGGAGAGAAAGAACAGAATGATCGTGGGTGTTGCACGGGTGATGTTGCATGATCAGGGCCTTCCCATAGACTTGTAGGCTGAGGCATGCAACACTGTGGTTTATGTGCAAAACTGTTGTTCTCATAGAGTACTTGGCATGAGTACACCTAAAGAGGCGTTTTCTGGAAAGAAGCCTGATATTTCTCATTTGAAGATTTTTGGCTTACCTATTTACATTCATGTGACTGTTAGCCACCTATAATATTTGTTATACCAAAAGGTGTCTAAGACTTTTTGAGCCTCCAAGGAACAAATTTTATTAGTAAAAAATTGTTGGCTCTTGAAGACTCTTGAAAGGCCTTATACCTCTGTCCAAAATCTTCATTGCTATTTCCCATTTTTTACTCAGAGATTCTGCTAATTTCATGAGGAAAGACTGTTGCAAAGACCATCATTTTCCCCTTTCCCCCACTCAAAACTAACCTTCATTTTCTCTCCCTTTTCCCCATAAATTTGCTCTATTTTTCATGTTTTTCCTTTTATAAAAATCACCCTTCCATAGTTGAAAACTCATTTTTTAACTATTTCGAAACCCCCCATTCCTTTGAAAACCATGAAAAATTCATAAAAAATGCAAGTCTTTGATTACAGGCTTTAGCCCTTTGGCTAAGCCCCCTAACCACTTCCCCCCACATGCCCATGCATTAAAACAAAACGCCAAAGCCTTTCGGCGCTAATCGCATCGCACATTTTCAAAGTGCGCAAGTTTTTTGCCATCGTCCAAAAGTTATGATGCGATTAGCCTTTGTGTTTAAACCCCGATCGCATTTCATTCCTGATCGTTCTTTCCCTTTATAAAAACATGAAACCCACTTTTCCAAAGTTTAAACGTAAAAAATCAAGTCAAGTGTTGAAATATTTTAATGGGTTGACTGAAAAGACCCGATCGCACAATCGTAATTGGAGAAAATACAATGGGTAGATTAAAAAGACCAGGCCTGATGGCCCGATTGCGATTGGCCCTTTTTTATATGCCCTGGGCATATTACATTATGTAAAGACCACAGGCCCCACAATCGGGCGCCTATCATATATGTATATCCCAATCCATTTAAAAACCTTTGTTTTTGTTGAAAACTTTGGGTTTCTTATGTTATAAAGTTTGTCCGCCGGTCCCCTCTAAAACTAATCCTCACCGTTGATCGAATGCCGATCAAACGGTCATCGCTCCATCGCATCGGAGATTTCAAATCGCATTGAAATTTTTAATCGCATCGCCTTATTTCTGACCTCCGATTGCGACTCCCTCGATTCATTCTCCACCGTTGATCTCGTTGTTAGATCAACGACCACCGCTTGATCGCTTCAGCCCTTCCGATCGCGCAATCGCATCGGAGTTTTTCCATCGCACCCCTTTTCTCATTCCTCTGATTGACCTCTCTCCTGATTTGTTCTCCACCGTCGATCTGATCTGCAGATCGACGGCCTGCGCTCCATCGCATCGCATGTTTCGATCGGCCCATTTGTGCGCCACCCCCGATTGTGATCCCCTGATTGCAATCTGCCGATTGAATTCGGACCGTCCACGTGTCCGATTCGGACGGTCCAAAATCACTCTTATTCTTTTTCGCGCCCTTCTTTTACCTCTTTTTGAGTAAATCTCCACCGTTGGATGTTTTCAACAAACGGCCACACTCCTCTCCCGCCTTCTGAAGTAGTTTAACCTATTTCACAGGGTTTCTTAACTATTTTTTTGTTTTGCAGGCGTTTCAAATGGTTTTCCATTGTATAATGAAGAAAGGCCGAAGGCCAAGAGAGACTTTTCTCGTGCCTGTTTTACATTAAGGGAGCCTGTCCACTTGGATCTATTCACTGTTTGTCGGTGCTCCATGGGCATTGATGCCTATAAAGGCCCTGTGCGGCCCTGCACATCGACAAGACACTATATTAAAAACACAGATTAAAGAGTATAAGTTTTGAAGAATAGGGCACGACAGAGAAGAAGATTGAAGACAGATTTAGTGAATTACAGTTAAGAATAATTATCAAAAACCTAATTCCCTGGATCAAAACACAGTCAAAACAAATCATAAGTGTTTAAAACTGTCAGAAAGGCTTCCACCACCTACATTTGAGGTGAATTGATTCCTCAGATACTACAAGAGCCACCTGTTGCCTCAAACCATTCAAAACAGAGGCCGAGTTATTGATTAAACAAATATCTGCCTCCAGCGCTGTCAAGACGTTAATTCTGCCAAAGGAGTTTAATATAAAATATCCGCAGAGTTACTCCAGACAGAGCACATAGCCTTAAAATTCAACATTTCTTTCCCAACAAGCTTAAAAAGTTAATGTAACCAATTAATACAGGAGGAATATCAGAATGTTCTCCATCGAGCCCCTCAAAGGCCGAGAGACAGTAAGTTGTATTAATTGAACTTAGAAGATATTTTTTCTCATTCCACCTCCTCTTTTCTTCTATAAATACTTCTGTAGAAGATAAGAAATTGTTGGTTGTTGTTTGATCACAAGCTGTAATATTGAAACTCTCTGAAATCAATACATAGTCCTTTGAAGTTGAAGAACAAATTGAAGTTTTGGAGGTCTTGATGATGTTGTTGCATGCTTGTTCCTGAGAAGCCTCTATCATTGGATCCATGAGCTTGGCTGTTGGTGAAGTATTCTGAATTGTTTTATGTTTTTCCCCTATTTTCATTATGTTCCATAATTTCTTACTACAGTAGGATAAAAAGTATTAGGCTAAGAAATGACTCCTGGAAGCACCTTAGACCTGTTCATCCTTCACTTTTTTATGTTTTCTTCTGCTGAGGTATTTTAGAGGCTTTAAACTTTCTCTTTAGTCTTCATGCTTGTTTATTTCCTTAATAGTTTGAATGGTTGGTTTCAGCATGGTTTATGGTTCTCCCTGCTTGTCTATTGCCACTTAAAAATTGTTATTGAAGTCTCCCTTTGAAGTTCTTTGCTTACAGTGAATCAAAGAGGTCTGTTCTGATCTTGCCCTTTGTCCTCACTTAAACAGTTGGCTTAAAGGTCGTTATAATCATGATCATAGATGTTTTTAGGTGTTCCCTCTTCTATGACTATGATTATCAGTAAATATTTTATGTTTCTAAATCCTTTAAACTAAAATCTTTGAGGAAATAGGGTGTTCCCCAAATCTTAGATTTCATTTTAAAAGTTGTTTTGAAATCATTATTTTCTTAGAGGTGTGATTTGTAGAATTCATGGTTAGCCCTGTCTATCAAAGAAACTCTTTACTTGTTCAAATTATTTTTTCAAATTCCCTTTGTTGAGAATTAAACCTCTCTTTCCAAACCATTAAAGTTCATCTCATTCCAAAAACAAAAGGATCATGTGGCCAAGTTAGATTTTCCCTTTGATATCCCATATCCTTGATAAATGTGTTATGACATTTTCTTGACTCCATTTCCCAATGAAACAGATATTTCACTGTCCTATATATCTTTCCTAGGCATTTCATGTTCTGTTGTATCATTCCAACCAAACAAACAAAAATATAAACACCTGCACTTAATAACTAGTCTAAAACCAATACTATAAGCACACAAGATAAAATTCTGCAAACAAACATTTGAGAGATCCCTCTCTGAGAACAGGAGGACTAGATCCTGTAACTCTAAAGATTGGTTCTGATGTTGCCTTGTCTTTTGATTTTCCAAACTATCAAAACACGGGACACCAACAGTGACAAAGGATGCCAGGAAGAATTTGGAGCCGACCGTAAAGGTTGGGATATTTTTGGGGTACACAGAAACACCCCACAATTATCGTGTGTATTTTCCAGACATTCGGATGACTATTGTGTGACAGGATATCAAATTTCATGAGGAGAAAGCCATGACGTTGTTGCTTGAGAGGGAGCTACACTTGCATGCAGATGAGGAGCTACTTGTTCCTAAATATGAGCCTCAGGATGTGGATCAACCACAAGAGGAGGTTCATGTAGTGGAAGAAACCACTCATGCAGTGCCAAACATCAGAGGGCAGAAGCGCACTACAGAAGCTGAGCGACTGAATATTGATGCAGCGTAGAATGTAGGAGCCCCTACATCACAGCACAGACAGAGACAGTCACCTGACCAATTTACTGGATACATGGCTCTGATGAGCATGTGTATCGTGATAGAACCATCTTCTTTCGAGGAAGCTATGGAGGATCCCACATGGGTAGATTCCATGGTGGAAGAATATGATTCGATTGTCAGAAACAGTGCATGGGAGATTTTCCCAAGGCCGGAAGGGAAATCAGTGGTAGGTTAGAGATGGATCTACAAAGTGAAGCAAGCTGCTGATGGGAGCATTGAGAAGTACAAGGCAAGATTTGTTTCCTGGGGCTTCTCACAGATCAAGGGGATCGACTATGAAGAAACCTTTGCACATGTCACAAGGTATTCTTCCATACGGACCATCCTTGCTCTCTCAACGCAGATGGGTTGCCACATTCATCAGATGGATGTGAAGACTGCGTTCCTCAACGGAGTCATTGAGGAGGAGGTGTACATTGAGAAGCCTGAAGGATTCAAAATCTTCAGCAGCGAGTCGCATGTGTGCAGGCTCAAAAGAGTGTTGTATGGGATGAAACAAGCACCTCGTGCTTGGTACACATGGATAGACAGT
Organism: Pinus albicaulis; assembly: GCA_034641835.2. Taxonomy (NCBI): domain Eukaryota; kingdom Viridiplantae; phylum Streptophyta; class Pinopsida; order Pinales; family Pinaceae; genus Pinus; species Pinus albicaulis. The sequence goes on from CM076574.1 coordinate 1,377,192,793, forward strand.
TATTTCACCGGACTTGGTTTCGCCAAGAGTGAGGCAGATCCTAACCTATACCAGATTGTGGTAGAGGGTAATTTGTTGATCATTGTACTTTATGTAGATGATTTAATACTAACAGGTGATGAACCGTTGATACACTCATGCAAGGCAGATCTTGCAAAGGAGTTTGAGATGAAGGAATTGGGCCTCCTTCATTATTTCCTGGGATTGGAAATTTGGCAGTGGAAGGGTGGATTGTTTGTGTCTCAAGGTAATTATGCCCGGGAGATACTGGAGAAGTTTCACATGCAAGGCTGCAAGCCTATAGACACTCCTCTTCCTAATGGTTGGAGGAAAGAGGATGCTACATCGGCAGAGGTAGTGGATGCCACTGTTTATCGACAGTTGGTTGGTCTGCTCATGTATTTAGTCAATACACAACCGAACATATGTTATGCTATGAACCAGCTTTCACAAGCGATGATGAAGCCTACCAATCTCTTTTGGAAGGCAGGGAAGCATGTCCTGAGGTATCTCATGGGCACATATGGATATGGATTGTGGTACAGACAGTCGGATGAGGTGAAGCTGCATGGCTTCATGGATGCAGATTGGGCAGGGAGCCCAAAAAACAGAAATAGCACATCTGGAGGGATTTTCAGTATCGGATCTACAACAGTTTCTTGGTACAGCAGGATACAAATATCCATGGCACTCATTTCAGCGGAGGGCGAGTACATGGTAGAAATTTTGGCTGCATGCGAGGCTATATGGATGAGGAAGATCCTGGTCGATTTGTTCAGTTCACACTTAGATCCTACTGTGATATATTGTGATCAGCAGGAGAAAATTCGAATACCATAGAGACAGGATCGGGGTGGAAGATAATCCCTATCTTGTTGAGAGGGAGTGTTGAGATTCAAAAAGATGATGATCTTAGTGAAAAGAGTCTCCTTCACTAAGTGGGCCCATAGGCTATTTTTGGCGCAAAGTCTATTTTTAGACTATGTCTATTTTTAGACATGTCGATCATATTCTATGAGTTGAAGGATGCTATTTGTGGATGGTTGGTCAAGTTGGAAAAATAGATGGACTTCTATTTTTAGACATATTGGGCGGAATCTATTTTTAGATTGCTAGTCTAAAAATAGATATGTCGAATATTATTAACTCTTAATAAAATTTGGACTCTAAACATTATCTTATTCTCTTGGAGCACTTCAGTTAAGTGCACAGATGTGGCACAGCAGCTGACACAATAAATTAAGCTATTCCTGAGGGTTTGCTGGAGCTAATGCATGGAGACTTCAATTAGAACTCATGTGACAGAGTTTGGTGGAGTTATAGAAGTAGTTGGTGGAGTTGTATTTAGTTTAACTCAGTTAGACTCAGTTGAGCTAGTTGTATCTAGTCTAACTGATTGATACACTAGTGAGAGTGGTGTGAATTAATTAGTTAATTAATTCACTAAATAATAACTCATTAATCAACTGAAGAATACATCATTTGACTATAGTGCATGGCAGTTTCAGTGGATACTAGTGGGGAGATAGGTGAAAGGGCAAGATAGACTGTCATAGTGATGCATTGATTGCATCCAACACTCAGTGGAGATGCCAATGAGGATTGCGTAGTACAAGCTTGGTGAATTCGAGTTCATCCAGATCCATTCTTCAGCAGGGATTGTGCAGTAGAGGCAGGCTAGTAGGTGGCAAAGATTGGTGCATGGATTTGCAAGATCGGGCTTGATTAGTGTGTAGCGATTGTATTGTACTGAGAGCTTGATATGATCAGATTTGTATGAGGATTGTTACATGATCTCTATGACATATATTATATACAGATAGTTGGGGTCTTTAGCTTCAGTCTTTCCTGTTAAACAACTGTGTTCATATGTGTGAATTTTTATTGTTTCATGTGTGCATTGCAATCTTGATTTAATTTCCGCAAAGGATCAATGGTGGAATAGATTCTGTATTTTGCATGAAGTTAAAATAGTGTGAGATTAGGAGAATCTTGGACATATAACACATAAGTTATTTAATTTCTACAGTTGTTGCTTTGAGATTCTTTTTGAAAGAAAGCATCATATGCAGTATTTAGAAGGGGATTGAGGGTTTATCTATGGAGGACAAGGAGGCATTAAAGCAATAATGTGCCATTATAATGAGGAAGGAAAGAACCCCGAAAATTAATCTAAGTAGGGATGAGCTTAATACTCTTAAAGCCCTTCGAAACAATGATAAAATTGTGTTTTTTAAAGCAGATAAAGGAGGTACCGTAGTTTTAGATAAGGACGATTATATAAACAAAATGAATCAGCATCTTCACTGTAGTAGCTATAAAAATCTTAGCTTCAATCCCATGCCAAACGTGATAAAAGAGGTCAAAAAGGTTGTCATGGAGTCTAATCTGGATGATAAACTTAAGAAGAACTCTTATGAGGTCATCCCCGGAATCTATGGATTACCCAAAATTTACAAGGAAGGTGCTCCTCTTAGACCTATAGTTAACACCATATGTTCCCCCACCTATGAATTGGAAAAATATGTTTCCAAGATTCTTAAGCACTTGGTTGGAAACATTGACTCCTTCATTAAAGACTAATGATTTCGTAAAGCTTATCAAGAATGAGAAGGTAGAAGAGGATGACATTTTGGTAAGTTTTGGTGTAGTATCTTTATTTACCAAAATCTCATTGGATGAGGTTGTTCAGGTTATAAAGGAGGTGATTAATCCCGTAACAACTAAGCTTGCTGAGATTTGTTTACGATCCACTTTTTTTAGCTTCCAAGGGGAATTCTATGAACAAGTTTCTCATGTCGCAATGGGATCTCCTCTCTCACCCATTATCGCTAACTTATACATGGAATACCATTTTGAAAAGAAGGCCCTTGACTCATTTCCCCTAAAACCAGCGTGGTGGAAAAGATTTGTTGATGACACTAACATAAAATGGACTCATGGAAAAGAGAATCTTGAAATATTTTTAATCACCTAAACTATATTTCAGCATATAGTAAGTTTACCATGGAGGTTGAAGAAAACATGAGAATTATTTTTTTGGATGTCTTGGTTACCAGGAGGGAAGATGGTACCCTTGGACATCAGGTGTTTAGAAATAAGACTCACACTGATAGTTATCTTCACGCAGATTCCTACCATCATCCAACTCAAAAATTTGGTGTTCTAAATACTTTGGCTGTAAGGGCCCTCGGGATATCTGATTCTGAGAAACTTAGTAATGAGATCAATCACTTGACATCTATTTTTAAGGGCATTGGATATAAATAAAGAGATATTAAGAAATCCATAAGAAGAGTTGAGGATTTGATCCTTTCTCGCAAGCATCAGGAACCTCATAATAGGAATGGTATGGTTTTCCTACCATACATCCAAGGAGTTACAGATATAATCGCTAGGGTTCTAGGAAAGAAGGACATAGTTGTGCAATTTATGACCGCTGGAACAATAAGTGTTATAGGTCAATTTGGGCACCATTCCCAATGACCTGGTTAAACTGTACATCATCCCCAGAACCAATGAATAGGGTCTATCATCCCCGATCATTTTAGTTGCTACATTCCCTAAGACAAAGAACAATAACAAATCATCCATGACTTCCATTTCAAGGGTTCGAAGATTTGAAGTACATGTTATAACACCTATGATCTCACCAACATAGTCTCTCAAGGGGCTAAGTATGCAGTTACCTCCATTCAAGGGTGCTCTGCAAAGCACTTCCTGATACTCAAGGGTGCGTTGGTCAATTGGGAGCGAAATTCTCATTGTTTTGGAATCTCCACTTGGCCAGTGCCTTCTAGAAGAGTGCATATGTGTCAAAATTCAAATCCAAATGTTCATTTGATACCTCTCAGCTTGGGAACATGTATTTCCTATTATTAGAAAGTCGGTGATTATGAAACTACCTTCAACTCATCTATAAATTGAGCACAGATCCTAGTGCTTGAGAAGGAAGAAATTGAGTAGAGAAATGATGGTGGAATTTCAATTGAGGATTTGATTTGAGTGATATGCTACTGGAGAGATGTTCATTGTGATGAGGTTGGGATGATGCAGGAGATGGTGACATCAAATCAATGGCTGGTTGTAACCTCCCCTTATCCATTAATAAAGATTGATGCTTACTTTCCCACATATGTATCTGTATAAGCTTCTAGCTTTCATATTATGAATTCTTATTTGATGTATATGGCTCATGTTTCATTGATTTAACTGAATAACTTGAATAGCCATCTGTATATTGCAATCTCTTTGTTGTTTAGTGTTCATTCTTGTAGGAAATATTTTGGCCATATAGCTTTGATTTGAAGCTACAACAAGAGCGACAAAAGGAGAATAGGAAGCGTTTGGACCCCAAGTAGGTTTCTTGATCTATTTTGTGTGTCTATTTATTGTTAGGAAAAGTATCTACAAAGTTTTTAATTTGTTGTTCTAAATGCATAGCACCACATTTGGAGAAGAATGTTTTATCTGTATTTCATAATTCCGCATAACAAATTGGCGACTCCATTAGTGTGTTTACCCTTAATCCTTGGTGTGTTTGCCTCTATTTATCCACCCAGTAGCATTTACTCTAAAATATTAGGCTTTTTTAAATCAAAATTTGCATTAGAAGTGTGTTAAACAGCTTGAGTTTTTTTTCTTTGTTGCGCCCAACGCACTGTTGAACAAGACATAGTTCTTTGCAGAGCACTGTCTCCCACTCAGGGGTGTTTTGCAATGCACTGTCTCCCCTTAGATACTGTGTTTCCCCCTAGAGCCAACCAAATTCCTATTGAATTTGTCATTGCATTTGCTTTCAGTTTTTGTTTACTGTGTTTTCAAAGTGCCTAATGCCTCATAGAGACCAATAAATTTATCTACCTCTTCCTCCTTTGAAAGAAAAGTTTGTTCAATGTTTATTTAAAGTATTTTTCTTATCATTGACAAATTATTTTCATTACTGCATTAGATTCATTTTCTTTTTTAAAAGGAAATTGTCATTAAATTCTTCATTTCCTATACGAGATATTGTAGTTCAAATCTTCATTTTTCCTAAATAGAGAAATTGTTGTTCAATTCCTCATTTCTCAAAGTAAAAGACATTTGTTTATTCATTTGATGCATTTAGTTTCCTTTTCTGAATTCACATTAAAGGGTCTGAAAAGGAAAATTTTCATTTGCATGTAGTGGATTGTGTGTTTTGCATAGGAACACATTAGGAAAGTTGCATATTAGTTTGTGATCTTTTTTGTTTGCTCTCAAATAGATTGCTCTTTCCCTCTAATAGCTAGGATTCTCATCGAAAAAACTAAAATTGAAAGATTGATTATCATTTTAGTTTGCATTTTAGTAATTTCCAACACATCATTGCGGTGAACCTTGAAAGGAAAATTGATAAACAAGATCAACTTAAAATTTACATCAATTTACCTAACAAAGCATTGGAACCATAACGATAAAATTTAGAAGGTCTAGGCTAGAGATGTGTTCCGGCGTCGTAAAACATAGCAGCTGTCGTTAATTGTCTGCGATACATTTCGAGTGTGATACCTCACTCCACGTACGTAAGTATATCGTATCTCTTCCACGTACTTTCGGGTATATCGAGTGGTGTTACAGTAAGAAAAGTATAAAGGGGTGCTCTCACTGTACGGTTTCACATCAGACAGCGCTAATACGGACTTGGGCCTCCAAGTACCTTTGGATATATTTGGGAGGACAAATTTAGGTTTCTATCCATCCATAGTGAACCGAGTCATTTGCCTTGTAAATTTTGATACACTGAACACATCATTCAGGGATATTGCCTGCCCATACTTCTTGGTTCGCCAAGAGGTATTCTGCAGTTCACAGTTTCTTGGTAAACCTTTTGCCTAGCATTACCCTTTTATTTTTATTTTTATTTTTGGTTAAAATAAATCAGTCATCATGGAAGAACAAAATCATTTCCCCCATCGTTCACATAGATTAGCATTGAAACCACCTTTACCACCAGAAGTTACTCCTGGTCGGCGAAGGTGATATCACTTTACCGAAACCAGTACTATCAGTACCTCTGGTGAGGCATCATCTTACCATATACCAGAGTCAACACAAGTTTTTTCTACACATCCTGGTTCGTCTGTTGTTATCGAGACGGATTCCTCACAGCTGCTCGTGGTCACAATCCATCCAATCAGTGAGACCATACCTCCCGTACCCAACGTTGTTCAACCGGAAGTTGATCCGGATCCCATCGTGCTTTAGGGGGCAACTATTATTGATCAAACTGGACATCATCCCCAGGACCAATGAAATAGGGTCTATCATCTCCTTATATTTCAGTTGTTATATGCCCTGGGTGGAGAAAATCTTGATCCCGAAGTCGAACAACCGGGAGTTGTTTCTGTATTGGTCACTCCACAATCTATTGTAGCCATTGAGTCTCCCATATCTCGCAGTCAACCACCTGAAATATACTTTGGGCCTGACAGGGAATTTCTTCCACCTAGTTTTATTTCGATTGAATAAATACCACAAGACGAGACACCTTTAACTCCAACTCATTTTCGGTAGGAGATTTACCTGTACGAGTCTTTTCCTCAATCACCTTACTCTGCTTTTTTTTATCTTGTTTCAATTTTATTTCCCATAGATTCTATAGTGTATGCATTGGGTAATTTGACCATGGTTGAGATAACATCCCAGACTGAACCATCTATTTCAACTGCAACAACATCTACTGTTGCTTCAACTTCGATGTTTTTTCCATTCACTTCAACCATGTCATCATCTGGAATCCTATCTGGCTCCTCCCTTATGAGTACTGAACGTCTTGATCCTTTATTCACATCTTCAGTGCAATATCAAGCTGGCCCCATCAGTTATTCCCATTGGTGGTCAATTATTTCACAAAAATTACCCTCTAAAATTCCAAAATTCAATGAAAACCCTAGAGAATACCCGTCAATGCATGTTATAACTTATCATTTGTGGTGCTCATCAAACTCCTTAAATGATGACTCCATTAGACTATGTATTTTCCAGCGCACACTCACTATTCCAACTGCATAATGAGGATGGTTCTTTTACTGTGTCAACCTTGTTAAAAAATGAAACAAGGATTGAGGATAGTTCTTTTTTCTTGTGTCAACCTCGTTAGAAAATGAAACAAGTGCCTATGAGGATAGTTTTTTTTCTTGTGTCAACCTCATTAAAAAATGAAACAAGTGCCTTTAAGGAAAGTTCTTTTACTGTGTCAACCTCGTTAAAAAATGAAACAGGTCATGAGCATAGTTCTTTTCATGTGTCAAGCTTGTTAAAAAATGAAACAAATCCTATCCTAATTACGATGATCCTTCCATCTGATCTCGTAAATGAACCTTCATTCCATCCAGCGATTAGTAACTAGTAGTTTACTTAGGTGAATGAAATGAAGCTTGGGGGGCATCTTCTCTTGCAGGGGGCATTCAACATGTGCTCTTGCAGGGGGCATTCAAAACATTCTTACTAATTGCATGCAATCAGCAGCTGAAGTTCAGGGGAAAAACAGGTTCAGAGCTCCAAAATGCAAATGGTAACTATTGAATGGTAAAAATGAATAGTAAAACTCTTTTTATTAGTCATTTGATTATTTTCAATGAATATTTATTGGTGTGACTATGGTTTTATTATATTTTATCATGAAGTAGGTATTTTTAATTCATTTGATGTTGTTTTGAACAGGTTTTACAACTGATGAACAGATTAGTCGTGCAGATTTATTTCGAGAATGATTTGACCACAAAGCATACTTTTATCCTTATTTTTCGAGCTTTGTTAAAAACGAAAAAGGATTTGAAGCACACTTTTATCTCTTTTTCGAGCTTCAATAACAGCGAAAAAGGAACCCATGAAGTCTTATTTTAGCTCTTTTCAGACTCCAATAATGTGAAAATATTGCCGAGAACTTGTCTTTTCAAGCTCGTAAAATTAAATGAATTGATATCTACTCAGTATAAGTTTAACCCTTTTATAGACTAAGATAGATTTTTACGAAAAAGTAATTCCTTGGTCAAACATGACTAAAGAGGTTCTCCCAGATATTATTTTACCCTTTTTCGGATTTGAGCAACAACTTTACGAAAAATTACTTATGGAGTTTTCTTTCGTCCTCTTTTTCAAACTCCCTAAATATGAAAAGGGACCAGGTTGTCACTATCGTTAGGCTCGTTAAAACATAAAATAGCAGCAAGCTTGTCGATCATGGCAAGAATCGAGTTTCATGCATCGCTAGACTCATTAAATGATTAAATAGTGATATATTGTTCACCCAAAGGGTTGAATTATAGATCAAGCATATGTTATCCTCCTCAAGCTTGTTAAAAAAATAAAGAGGTACTGGTCGAAAAATGGCCGGGGAAAATTTGGGAAAGTCAACAGAAATTTTTACGCTAGCACGTCGCTCTTGAACATGACACTTCACTCCATCACTATGACTGTTTGGGTTGGGTAATATTCTTGACGGTTCATTCATACCTATGGTTAATCATACCTTCACTTCAGTTTTGGGTCAATGCTGCCAACTCATCTCAGTGTCGCCGATATGTTCAAGAGAAGTCATCCAGTGAATACTCATCCTTCTACAATACTCATAAACCTTCATTCTCATGACAGTCATCCCTGAAAATTTCTATATCAAGTCATACATTTGTCTCCGAAATCAGTAACTCTCGTTTCACAATAAAGGGACTTCCTGTCAATGACAAATCATTTTCTAGGAAGTTCACTTAGAAACATCATATTCCAATACCATGAGGCTTGTTACAGGATCGACAAGATCCTCGCTTCCAGACTTTTGATCGAAAGATTTTGTTTGGAGTTCGACATAAAATCATCTATTCATGCCTTACAAAAATGTATTGCAATACCTTGAGGGCCATTGACATCAATGGTGGTTCTCTCGCGTTTGTTAACAACTCACATAATTGGCTGGTAATCAAACGATGTCTTACCATGTTCAACTACAAATCATATATTCGCATGGCTAGACTTGTACCCGAATGATTGAGTGAATGAGATACGAAGACCCCATATCTAGTTTTAGCCATTCGGGCTGTGATTTCAGGATTTTTGTACACATCATCTGTACAGTGACCTTACATAGAGATCGTTATCCGAACATGGGTCTATATCTGTAGGCATGTCTGTATTGGGCAACATTCCAATATAGATGACTTTCTGAACTATGTACATGTTATTAGATAGCTTATGTGCTAGCATGGGAATGCCTTCCCTCAGAAATTTGTGATCATGATGTAATGTATTGTAAGATTGATGCAGGTCATCACTCCACTTCAGCTCCAGCCCATCACAATGTAAAGCATCTCATTCAAAAAATATTGTAATTATTATTCTGACTTCATGCTTTAGGGGGAAATTTGTTATAAGTTAATTTGGGCACCATTATCAATGACCTGGTTAAATTGGACATCATCCCTAGAACCAATGAATAGGGTCTATCATCCCCTATCATTTCAATTGCTACATGCCCTAAGACAAAGAACGAGAAAAAATCATCCATGACTTCCATTGCAAGGTTTCTAAGATTTGAAGTACATGTTATAACACCTATGAGCTCACCAATGTAGTCTCTCAAGGGGCTAAATGTGTTTCATATGCAGTTACCTCCATTCAAGGGTGCTCTGAAAAACACTTCCCGACACTCAAGGGTGCGTTGGTCAATTGGGAGCAAAATTCTCATTGTTCTGGAATCTCCACTTGGCCAGTGCCTTCTAGAAGAATGCATATGTGTCAAACTTTGAATCCATGTGTCCATTTGATACCTCTGAGCTTGGGAACATGCCTTTCCTATTATTAAAAATTCATTGGTTGTGAAACTACCTTAAGCTCATCTATAAATTGAGCACATATCCTAGTGCTTGAGAAAGAAGAAATTGAGTAGAGAAATGCTGATGGAATTTCAATTAAGGATTTGATTTGAGTGATATGTTGTTGGAGAGATGTTCATTGTGATGAGGATGGGATGATGTTGGAGATGGTGACATCAAATCAATCGTTGGTTGTAACCTCCCCTTTTATCCATTAATAAAGATTGATGCTTACTTTCCCACATATGTATCTGTATAAGCTTCTATCTTTCATATTATGAATTTCTATCTGATGTATATGGGTCACGTTTCATTGATTTAACTGAATAACTTGAATAGCCATCTGTATATTGCAATCTCTTTGTTGTTTAGTGTTCATTCTTGCAGGATATATTTTGGCGATCTAGCTTGGATTTGAAGCTACAGCAAGAGCGACAGAAGGAGAATAGGAAGCGCTTGGACCCCAAATAGGTTTCTTGATCTATTCTATGTGTCTATTTATTATTAGGAAAGGTATCCATGAAGTCTTTAATATGTTGTTCTAAATGCATAGCACCACATTTAGGGAAGAATGCTTTATCCGTAATTCATAATTTTGCATAACAATAAGACATAATATGCAGTAAATTAAAGATAACTTCAATCAAGGGCAGCTTCAAGGAGTTCATAAGATTGACCGCTCATGTGGAAAAAGTTATATTGGGGAAACTAGACAATCCTTGCAGATAATATTGAAAGAGCACATTGCTGATATTAAGAATGGAAGACCTCATACCTGAGCCCTTGTAGAGCACTCCCCAAAGACGAAACATCATGTATGTTTAGAAGACACCAAAATCATCGCCAGAGAAGGAAAATACGACAGAAGAAAAATCAGAGAAGCTCTTGAGATTACGAAGCATCCTAATAATCTCAATAGGGATGGAGGCAGCGAAATCAGTGACTGTTGGCTTCCTCTGATCAGACAAATTTGCTCCTCCAGTCTGCCCTCACAAGTTCGGTATTTCAGGTAATATTCCTTCTCTTCTTCTTCTTCTTCTTTTTTTAGGGTTATAACATTATTAGGATTTACGCTACCTTAGCCTAAATTTCATTTATAAATAAGTATCAATGGAATTAATTATTAATTGTTAACCAATATTTATTATTGGATAATAGTTATCAATTATTTGATATTTATTTATAGAAATTAATTAATTAATAGTTATTATTAATTAATTAACTAACAATTATTATTATTAATTAATTAACAGTTATTATTAATAAATAATTTAAAATTATAATTAAATTAATTTAAAATCAAAATTAGATTTCATAAATAATATTAGGAATTTAGCTTTTGTGATCCATAAATTATGTATCAAATCTTTCGGTGAAAATCACATTCGAGTAAATTGTGTCGACGTGTTTCGAACCAGCCAGTGTGGTTAATCATCAGGACAAGATGAGAAATCTGATCTAGGACTCATCTTAAATAGATAATAAAGCTCCAATTAGCCATTGTAGAATAACGGCTAGTTTGACTATGAAAAATATAAAAATATAAAAAGTACAAAAATTAAATAACAGTCGAATAATAATAATAACAATTATTTATTTAATTTGTTATATTCAAATCTTAAAAATAAAATAAAATAAAGTAAAGTAAAATAAAATAATATATATATATATATATATATATATATGATGATGGTGGTGGTGGTGGTGGTGGTTAACGTTCACTGAGAACAATCTTTTGTCTATCGGAATTGAAGAAAAGAGTTATTTAATTTGATTTAAGATTTTATTACTATGCTCAAAAAGCTTGGAGAGAAGCATCCCGAGCTCACTATAATTTTGACATCTTAAAAGGCTAGGAAGGTCAGTATTGCAACAAATATTATGAAATTGAGCTCTAATGTGGTTGTACGAGGAGCACTCTAAGAGGAAGTGATTTTCATCCTCGATGTTCACATCCTCACAGAGATGGCAGATCCTTTCCATCCATGGTGTTTTAGGAACTTTCCAATGACCTGTTTCACTATGGAGCTCATGAGAGTTTGTTCTAATCTTGGCTATATTAATTTTCTTCTTTGAGCTAGTTAAAACGGAGAGATATTTTTTATCTTCTAAGCTGGGGTTGATGAAATAAATATATTAAACAATAAATAGAAAAAATAAAAATAAAATTATATATATATATATATATATATATATATATATATATATATATTAAGAAAAACAAAAATAAAAATATCAAATTAGAAATTTAAAAAATAGATAAATTAATTAATTAATTAATTATAAATAAATAAAAATAATAATAATAATGAAAAATAAATAAATAATGAGTAACTAAATAATAAAGAGTAAATAAATAAATAGATAAATAATAATAATAAGGAACCAAAAACGAAAAAGGAATATGGGACCAGAGGGGAGGAAAAGACGACCCGAGGAAGAACAGAAGGGAAGAAACCAAATAACTAAGAATGAAGGGTAGGGATCCAACATCTACTCACACTCCACCCATCATCCCTATTAAGGTTGACCGACCTCTTTTCGATTTCTAGGGCCTCCCTCAACTTTCAGTGGTGGAAATGGTCCACTCTCACAATAACCTCAGCATCTTCAATGCAAATGTGATGCTTTGTCTTTTCATCATGCTCTGCTAAGGCAGAGGAACGAGATCTATTATGCTTTAGGACAGCGACATGTTCATGAATTATTTGACTGATGGATCGACCATTTTCACCAATGTAAGGTGTCCCACAGCTCCATGGAATCAAGTAAACACCCTTACCATCCTTAGGGAAAATCAGGTCCTTAACCGATCTAAGCGAACTCCGAATGGTGTGGAGAGGTCTGAAGGTTGAAGAAACATTATGTATCCTTAGGATCCTAGCCATCTTATTAGTCATTCCTTGGATAAAAGGCAGGTGAACTCCATATTTCCTATCACAATTATCATTTTTAACCCTAGGACCTTTTTCAGCTTTTTGGAAAGCTCTAAGACATTGAACCTTGCTATAACCATTTCTAAGGAAAACATTAAGGAGATGAGATTTCTCACCTTCAAGGTGGTGCTCATCAACAATTCTAAAGGCTCGAGTGGCTAAGGTGCTGAGAACCCCTAACTTATGAGCAGGGAAATGATGAGAGCCTGCATGCAAATAATGCTCAGTGTGTGTCTTCTTTCTAAAGAATTGATGAGAGAAAGTGCCTTCTTCATTCCTAGTAATAAAAACATCAAGAAAGGGAAGGCTACCATCCACTTCGAATTCCATGGTAAACTTAATGGAGTTATACTGATCATTGAGATGATGGAAGAAAAGGTCCAATTTCTCTTTGCCATGTGGCCACACCACACAGGTGTCATCAACAAACCTTTTCCAAAGCCTAGGTTGAAATAGGGAGGATGAGAGGGCTCTTGATTCAAAGTCTTCCATGAAAATATTAGCCACTACTGTGGATAGGGGAGAACCAATGGCCACACCACAAGTTTGTTCAAAGAATTCATCCTCAAAACTGAAGAAGGTCGAGGTAAGACAGATCTCAACTAGATGAACAGTATCAGGATCTGTGACTCGAGAAATGACATCAATAGCTTCCCTAATGGGGATGCAAGTGTATAACGAGACAACATCAAAACTGAAAAGCATGTCATCAGGGCCTAATATGATGCCTTTCAATTCTTAATAAAGGAGGATGAGTCTTTGACAAAGGAGTCAGTATGCCTCACAAGAGGCTTAAGCTTACTCGCTAAAAATTTAGCGAGCAAATAAGTTGGACCACCTATGGTGTTGACAATGGGTCGAAGGGGGGCTCCATCCTTATGAATCTTGGGAAAACAATAAATTCTAGGAGTGAGGGGGTTACTTTCAATAAGATTTTTACTAAGGGAGCCAACGGTGCTACTCGATTTTATAGCCAAAGCAACAGCTTTAGAGACTTTTTTAAGGGGATTCTTTTCCAACTTCTTGTAGCTACCGCTATTACGAATATAATCCAACATCTTATTACAGTAATCCTCTTTGTTTAAAATAACCGTAGCACCTCCCTTATCAGCCTTAAGAACAACAATTTCTTTATTATTATTTAAGTATTTTAAAGCCTCAAACTCCAGTTTGCTAATGTTGCTCTTCGAGAGTTTCACTTTTCTAAGGATCATGGCACAATCTTGCCTAATAATATCTTTAGTAGCATCAGGAAGATCTCTAATCCCATATTCAATATCACAAATAATGTCTTGAATAGGGATTCTTTTAGGAGCAAGAGCATAATTGGGACCCTTCTCCAACACACTATAAACATCCCAATCAAAAGAAAAACTAGAGAGATTAACAATAGTCTTATTCGAAGAGGAGGAGACAGATTGGTTAATATTACTATTAGAATTATTATTAAAGTTATTAATATTAACATTACTATTAATATAATTATCAATATTATTATTATTAATATTATTAATATTATTATTATTATTATTGTTGTTGTTAATAAAAACATTACTCTTATTAATATGATAAAAAAATTTCTTATTAATATTATTATACCTATTATTATTGTAGTCAAAAAATAGATTATCACAACGAGCAAATAAAGGTTCAAAGGGAGAGATAGAAGAACGAGAAAGGTAGGAATCCTTACCCTTGAAATCGTTGCCAACCGAGCTCGAGGGAGCGGAATGCTGGATGGAGTCCACTACATCGCCATCCATCCTATTTTCCATTGCCAATGATTTCACAAACACTGACATTGGAGGGGTAAGCCGAGACCCATTCTTCATCGAATCCTGAGGATAAGCCAGAACAATCCTTGACGGTTGAGCTCCAAATTGACTCACCCCAATTGCAAAAGCATCAAACTAGGACTGAGTCAAACCTCGAACCCCGATCTGAGTGCTCGAGGATAATTGACCATCAGCTCCTGACACGCTGGAGGGGATGGTCAATCATCCTTGAGTACTCAGATCGGGGTTCGAGGTTTGGCTCAGTCCTAGTTTGATGCTTCTGTAATCAGGGTGAGTTGATTTGGAGCTCAATCGTCAGCGATTGTTCCAGCTTATCCTCAGGATTCGATGAAGAATGGATCTCGGCTTACCCCTCCGGTGCCATTTTTGTGAAATTGTTGGCAATAGACAATAGGATGGATGGCGATGTAGTGGACTCCGTCCAACATTCCGCTCCCGCGAGCTCGGTTGGCAGCGATTTCAAGGGTAAGGATTCCAGCCTTTCTCGTTCTTCTATCTCTCCCTTTGAACCTTCATTTGCTCATTGTGATAATCTATTTTTTGACTACAATAATAATAGATATAATAATCTTAATATTGATATTAATAAGAAAAACTTTTATCATATTAATAAGAGTAATGTTTTTATTAACAATATTAATAATAAAAATAATAATAATAAAATTGCGTTGCGCTACACTGCTACCCTCGCGCCGAAGCCTGCTAGGGCTGCCGTAGCCATGGAGGATCCAGGCTTGACAAGGACCTCCCCTCCTCCCCCCCTCCTCCGCTATCTCCAAACGCAGAAGAATTTTTCTCTTTGATCGCTTCTTTACCCAAGAAGAAGAAGATTGCAGCATTGAAATTTGTCAAAAGATTAGAAGAAATGCCGAAGGTCTCCCTCCTGCCGGATGGACCTATTCAGGTCGCCCTGACCATGATTGAGTGTGTGCTCGTTGGACAGTTTACAGGCTTGTGGCCGTCCCCCAAAGCCAAGGAAGCCTGGGTGATTAAGAATTAGATTCCACTGATAAACAAAAATGTTACCTCCTATTTTCTAGGTAGAGGTTACTTCTTATTCGAATTTTCCTCTAAAGAGGATAAAGAGTTGATCTTTAGAAATGGACCCTAATTTATGGGGCCACAAGGGTTGTATCTGAACAAGTGGACTCTAGATTTTGACCTAGCAGAGGATATTCCTTCAGTTGTGCCTGTTTGGGTCAGATTGCCCAACCTCCCAATCCACTGCTGGAACTGGGTCTCCCTGAAACACATACGGGACTCCTTAGGCAAATTCATCAATAGGGAAAACAATAAATATCAATATGACTGTGCTCATATTTGCGTGGAGGTGGACCTTGAATTTGCTGCTAGAAGCTATAAAAATTAAAGTTGGAAGCTGGTCTCACATTCAAAAACTGGACTATCAACAACTCCCGTTCAAATGTAGGGGGTGTCATGAATACGGGCACTTCGCCAGAAACTATCCAAAAAAGAGCGAGGAGGAGAAGGATAAAGAGGAAGGTTGGAATCAGGCCAAGGGATCCAAAGCAAACCCTAATACTTCTAAACTGGCAAGTCAAGAAAAGGGAAAAGGGCATCAACCCAACGACACTAGTGCGACTCAGCAAAACCTTCATACAAATGATTCAGGGAACATGTTTGGGCCTCTTGGGTCAGCTTCATAAGAAATCCCTGAAAAGGATCCACCTCAGAAGGCAGTAACGGAGAATGCAAGGATGGAAGACAAGGAAGACAATGAGACTTCAGCGGCAAAGGATGCAAGGCAAGGGGATGGAGAAACAGAAAGACCCAAAGACAAGCACAAAATGAGTGAGGTGGATAGTCAAGGCTCGGAAGAATCTGAAGAGGAAGGAGAGATAGGAGACTCTCAATCCACGGTAAGAAGGTCGGCAAGGGGAAGAATTTCCTCCAAGGAAAAAATAGAGAAAGAAACGTACAAAGACAAAGTACAAGGAAGTCAGCCTACATTGGAAAAGCTTTTGGCCAAAAATCCAAAGATGGAAAGAAATCAAGTACAGGGCCTCAAGGGTGGCCTACACTCTCATAAAAATAAATAATGAAGGTGATCTCCTGGAATTGCAGGGATTTTGGGAGCAAGAAGAAAGAAGAAGCCATGAGAAACCTAACTATGGCAGAAAACCCAGACATAATGCTTGTCCAGGAGACAAAAATGGAGGAAAACGAATTCCTTCAAAGGAGAAAGAAATTTTGGAATAGAGGGACTTTGGTTGTCTGAGCCAGAGGGGCCTCAGGAGGTCTGAGCACTCTCTGGAATTCTTCCAAGTTCAGGTTGACAGTGAAAAAGGAACATGCACACTAGTTCTTCAAAAAAATTCAACATCAAGAATCAAAGGAGATCTTCAGCCTATTCAATGTGTATGTCCCGGTTAGTGGCAAGGAAAAATAAATCTACTGGGAATCCCTGAGAAACATGGCAGAAGGGGAGGATCTAGAAAATATTCTTATTTCAGGAGATCTTAACATTACGCTAAGCCAAGTAGAAAAGTGCAGAGGATGTATTGTGAGGGATCTGGCTTGGGAGTGGGTGGAGGACCTTATTCATGAATGGGATCTGATCGACATCAAGCCATGCCATGGTAAGTACACTTGGACAAATAAAAGATTTGGCCCTGGGCATATTGTTGCTAGACTAGATAGGTTTATCATACAAAGTTCCTTTCTGCTTCTGGGACTTGATGTTAAGATGAGTATCCTTACTAGTAGTACTTCAGACCATAAACCAATAATGCTGAGCTTATCTTCCTAGACAAATCTTGGCCCTATCCCCTTTCATTTTTTTCCTCTATGGATAAACCAAAAGGACTTCATGGAGAGGGTTTTTGGAAATATGGATGAGGCCAGTCATGGGTTCCCCATTTTTCGTTTGGGAGGAGAATTTGAGAAGGGTAAAAATCGAGTTAAAGAGTTGGGCCAAAAAAATTCCTAGTCTAGTGGAAGAAAGGAAGAAATCCCAAACAGCTCTTGAAACCCATCAAGATTTGGTGGAAGAAGTGGAAATAGTAAGGGAGTCTCTAAAAATCAAGGAAGACCTACAGCACAAGTTCCATAATGCTTGCAGACAGGAGGAGGAATATTGGAGGCAAAAATCCAGAAGCCTCTAGCTGAAATCTGGAGACAGAAACACATCTTTCTTTCACAAGCAAGCCCAAGCTAGGAGAGGGTTCAATTATATTACAGAAATTAAAGATGAAATCCAATCTTATGAAGACTTCCCAAGTATCAAAAAGTCTACTTTCACCCATTTCAAAAGCCTTTACAATGAAGAAGAGGAGTAGGGATGCAATGATGTACTATTAGAAGAGATCTCTTTTAAAATCACTGATAGAATGAATCAGAAACTAGAGGTTAAGGCTACCAGGAAGGAAATAAAGGAGGCCCTGTTTGCCATGAACTCAAATAAAGCCCCAGGTCTGGACGGGTTCACGGTAAATTTTTGTCAAATTTGCTGGCAGATTGTTAAAAAAGACTTACATAGAATGGTTCTGAAATCCTAGGATTGTAAGAATATTGGGGGTAATACAAACTTAGCTTTTCTTGCACTCATTCCCAAAGAAAGGGGGAAAATTATTTTATCATATTCCGACCCATTTCTTTATGCAACATTGGGTATAAAATTATCACTAAGGTAATTGCTAGCAGATTGAAGAGGATTCATTCAAGGAAGACAAATAGCAGACAACATAATCCTAGTTCAGGAGGTGATTCATTCAAGCCTGAAGAGGAGAGAAAAAGGTATGAGCGTTAAGCTTGACTTTGCAAATGCGTTTGATAGCGTTAGGAATTCCTTTCTTTATAAATTCTTGGAAAAATTTGGCTTTGGATCTGGATTCATTAGGTGGATCAAAGCATGTATTTATGATCCTTGGATTGCTCCATTGGTGAATGGAAGAGCTGCTGACTTTTTTAAAGCCTCGAGAGGGCTAAGGCAAGGTTGCCCTCTTTCCCCCTTGTTTTTTGTACTTCATGCCTTTGCTTTAAGTTTTATACTGGAAAAAAAAAGGCATGACCAGGATATAATGGGAATCCAAATTGCAAGAGGGATTAAAGCGATCAACGACACCCTCTTTGCTGATGATTCACTTCTTCTGGGGGATGCTTCTGTCCATTCTGCCAAGCAGTTTAAATTGGTCGTGGATGAATTTTTTGATGCTTCTGTCTGTAGCCTGAATGCTAGAAAATGTCACATATTTGGATGAAATGTGACTCAATGTGAGATGAATGCAATTGCCAGAAGTTGGGGCTTTGTCGGGTCCATTTGATGGAACTCTTTCAAGTATCTAGGATTTCCTATTTTTCAGAAAAATCCTTCAGGCAAGGATTGTATCCCCCTTCTTGACAAGTTCAAATCCAAAATGCAAGCATGGGGGTTCTCTTGGCTTAATCGAGCAGGGAAAGCAGTGCTTATAAAATCAGTCTTGAACAACCTCCCAATCTTCCAAGCCTCGCTTATGCTTGCCCCTCTTGGAGTCCTAAAAAAAATGGAAAGTTGTATAAGAATTTTCTTTTGGAAAGGTCGAAAACAAAACAGGAATAGAATTTCACTCGTCAATTGGGATAAAGTCACCAAACCAATCCTGGAAGGTGGACTAAATTTCAAAGAATTGATAAAACATAACTTAGCTTTGGGGACAAAAATACTTTGGAGGCAAGTTTCCCCAAAGGCCGACTGAGCACAATAGGTCTTATGGAAGAAATATTTTACAGAACAAATAAAGAGAAGTTTGGACAGGCCTGCTCAAGCCAAAAATGGTTCTCAGATCTTTAAACTGTGCATGCAAGCCCATTCTCTCATCCAAGATAACTTGTATTGGATTCCGGGGAATGGGAAATCTATTGAAATATGGGAGGATAGAGTAATGAATGATGCACCACTCGAGGAGGATAATGAGCTACAGGAGCTGCGATTATGGATGAAAAACACAGGACTGGATTCTTTTTGGGACATTTCCCTTTGGAATGAGAACGTATGGATGGGTTGGAGAAGGTCGGAGCTGCCCAGAGAACTCGAGAACGCATGGCAGCTGCTATGCTATAGACTAAAAGGGAAGGCCCCATCACGTGCTGTGAAACACGATCAGTGTGGTTGGGGGTCGACTTCTGGAGCATACACGGTGGCATAAGGATAAAAACAGTTGTGCGCAATTCCATACATCCCTCCTTGCCTGACTCTTTGGAAATGACAATGGAATCTGAAATCGATTCCCAAAATTGATTTATTTAACTAGCTTCTCTCTCATAATCAAATTCTTACAACTGATAACCTTAGGAAGAAAGGCATTCTTGGGCCTTCACGCTATCCACTGTGCTTATCATGTGAGGATAACGCACAACTTATAATGCTGGGTTGTAATTTCGCTTTTGAGGTCTGAAAGGAAGTGTTGAAGCTCTAGTTTGCAGCAATGTCGCTTCCTTCCACCATTTTTTACTTGCATTCTAGCTGCATTAATCGATACCCTGGTCAACTTCCAAATAACACTTGGTTCAAGGCTAGCTAGATAGTTCTCCCTAAATTAGTCTGCTGGCATATCTGGTTGGAGAAAAATTGCAGAATTTTCCAAGGAAAAACACATAATGCACAAATTCTCACAGTTAAGATAAAAAGTATCCTCAAAGAATTCTTGTATGAACATGTGGGATTTATATCAGATGAGAATCTCTCCTCTCAAGGGCTGGAGTGGGGGGACACGCTGGGATTACAATTCTCCCGAACATATTTAAAAGAGGAAAATAAAAAATTCTGGCAGATCAGAATGTATGAAGATAACTTTGGTAATTGGAATAAGAATTTGGCATGTTTCTCTATGTTCTTCGATGGAGCAGTGAAAGGAAATCTGGGGAATGCGGGAGCAGGAGGATTTATTAAGAACATGGAGGGCCAAATTGAGCACATATTTGCTTGGGGTGTAGGCCAAGACACCAATACCTAAATAGAAGGGATGGTGCTGCTACAAGGTCTCAAGATTTTGTAACATCTTGAAATCAAAGAAGCAAAAATCGTAGGCGACTCTCAAACTATTATAAAAATGCTAGTGGAAAACTCAAGTCCAAAGGATCTTATATTACTCAGGCTGATGACGAGAATTAAAAAGATTACTAGCTCCTTTCATAAGGTGAGCTTCTTCCATTTATTGTGGAACAACGATAAAGATGCAGATGTGGAAGCAAATAGAATTGTCCTGCTTCTAGCAGGCATTCTAGTATGGAACGAGAAGGCAAGCTGGGACTTAATACCATAGATGTGAATTATGTTTTATTGTTTATTACTTCAGCAGTTTGTTTGTGTCTTTAAGTTAGGGGAAATCTCGTTGAGGAAATGGCTCAAGGAATCCAAGAAGATTCATCTTGTCCGAACTTAAGATGGATGGATACTGGTTATGGAGGAAGCTTGTGAGCTATCTCGAAAAAGTTGGAAACTTGTAAATGGGAAATTATGCCAAGAATTTTAATACAAATCATAACCTTTTATGTAAAAAAAAAACAATAACAATATTGATAATTATATTAATAGTAACATTAATATGAATAACTTTAATAATAATTCTAATAGTAATATTAACAAATCTGTCTCCTCCTTTTTGATTAAGACTGTTTTTAATCTCTCTAGTTTGTCTTTTGATTGGGATGTTTACAGTGTGTTGGAGAAGGGTCTCAATTATGCTCTTGCTCCTAAAAGAATCCCTATTCAAGAAATTATTTGTGATATTGAATACATGATTATAGATCTTCCTTATGCTACTAAAGATATTATTAGGCAAGATTGTGCCATGATCCTCAGAAAAGTGAAACCCCCAAAGAGAAACATTAGCAAACTAGAGTTTGAGGCTTTAAAATCCTTAAATAATAATAAGGACATTGTTGTTCTTAAGGCTGATAAGGGAGGTGCTACGGTTATTTTAAACAAAGAGGATTACCGTAATAATATGTTGGATCATCTTCTTAATAGCGGTAGCTACAAGAAGTTGGAAAAGAATCCCCTTAAAAAAATCTCTAAAGTTGTTGCTTTGGCTATAAAATCGAGTAGCACCATTGGCTCCCTTGGTAAAAATCTTATTGAAAGTAACCCCTCACTCCTAGAATTTATGGTCTTCCTAAGATTCATAAGGATGGAACCCCCCTTTGACCCATTGTCAACACCATAGGTGGTCCAACTTATCTGCTCGCTAAATTTTTAGCGAGTAAGCTTAAGCCTCTTGTGGGGCGTACTGAATCCTTTGTAAAAGACTCCTCCTCATTTATTAATAAATTGAAAGGCATCATATTGGGCCCTTATGACAAGTTTGTCAGTTTTGATGTTGTCTCGTTATACACTTGCATCCCCATTAGGGAAGCTATTGATGTCATTTATCGGATCACAGATCCTGATACTGTTCATCTAGTTGAGATCTGTCTTACCTTGACCTTCTTCAGTTTTGAGGGTGAATTCTTTGAAAAAACTTGTGGTGTGGCCATGGGTTCTCCCCTATCCCCAGTAGTGGCTAATATTTTCATGGAAGACTTTGAATCAAGAGCCCTCTCATCCTCACTGTTTCAACCTAGGCTTTGGAAATGGTTGTTGATGATACCTGTGTGGTGTGGCCACGTGGAAAAGAGAAATTGGACCTTTTCCTTCGTCATCTCAATGATCAGTCTGACTCCATTAATTTTACCATGGAATTCGAAGTGGATGGTAGCCTTCCCTTTCTAGATGTCCTTATTACTAGGAATCAAGAAGGCTCTTTCTCTCATCAAGTCTTTAGAAAGAAGACGCACACTGAGCAGTATTTACATGTGGGCTCTCATCATTTCCCTGCTCAGAAGTTAGGGGTTCTCAGCACCTTATCCACTTGAGCCTTTAGAATTGTTGATGAGCACCACCTTGAAGGTGAGCTGTTGGAACAGGGTCTCCTACAAGAGCTGCAAAACTGGTCCATTTTGTATGTTTTTTATTATATTTAGTCTAATTCAGGGGTTTTGGGGTGGGTAAAAGCCCCTAATGCATTGTAAATGGGTCAAGGGTAGACCAAGAGTCCACAAACCACGGTTTTTGGACCATTGGATGCAGGCTAAAATAGTATAAGTATTTGAACCTTTTTGATTTGTAAGACAAACTTGGATTAAGATTGATGTGAATTGCGAATTAGTAGATCTGTTTGGGTTTTTGGGGAAAGGACTCCTGTTGGCTGTGTGCGCAGAGATCCTCAGTCTTGCTGTGTGTGGACCCTACTATTGTGTGCGCAGGTTGGTCTTTTGGGAATTGTAAAAGGAACTGAAGGATTAATGAATGTGGAAGGCTATTGAAATCTTTGAATCTATTGGATCTGTGATATTTTTTTATGTATGATCTGTGTCATTTAAGCTGCACAAATACTGGTGTTACGTGTTTATACTGTGATCTAGATCTATTATGGTATGCATAATTCTATATTGAGCTCCGCAAGTAACTGTGTTGTGTGTTTATACTGCATTGACCATTGATTTGAACCTATTTATTAGACTCGATGCAAGAATAGCCGCGATAGTTGCCTTATTTTCCTATATCTATGATTCGTTGCAATTATACATGATATTTCGCATGTGGATGCAAAGGAGCTGATAGATCTGGGTTCTGTAATATGTGATCTGATAATTGTCAAGTCTAATGCAACTCTGCCTGACTTACCTGGCCTCTCCCAGGGTGCGGAAACCTAGTTCTAGCACTCTGCCATACTACTTAGGGTGAGACTTTGGCCTGTGCAAGCACACCACTGCCGAAAGGGCCAGTAGTATAGGGGTTTTTTGGGAAACCTTAACCTATGAACCTGGGTCAGGACCCCTTGAGCCAACAAATGGTTCCGTTTCCGGGACCGGGATCATTTTAAGAGAGGGATCGGGTAATTCCAAGGCTGTACTAGAAACCTGAAAGAAAAGAAATTGATGAATGGTTCGAAAGGCAAGTTCAGGAATTCGCAGTGAAAGAAAACCGCAGTAAGAGGTTTACCATCGAAGAGTGGAAAAATAGGTATATTTTCACAGAGATCTACGAGATCTTCTTTGTAACTATTGCAATCAAGCTCCAGGAGTGGCTCGCAAGGTTGGTCAAATTTCAGAAGTGTTGGAAGGACGAGCGGGTCACACATTGGAACCCAGAATTGATCCAGTAGTTAGAGAAGTCAGATAACACCATCACTTGCACTGTAGATCACTGGGTGGACAGCGTGCTAGGAGGATTCATGATGGAATTTTCCATCGATCAATTCGTCTCCTACTCCAAAGCAGAGCGAAGATTCTTCAAGGGATTTAGGGGTGAGTTTCTGAATACTTTACCATTGCTGATTAAGATATTAATGTGCGAAAAAAGTATTCTATGTAGCCACACCGAGTGATGAACGATGATCCTTACAGAAGTACGACGCGAAGCGGAAAATACTATCAGACCAACCTAGAAGGAGGTAGATCTGTCTACAGCCCGGTAAGAGAAGCAACTGTGTAGAGTCCTCCATCCACACCACTTTCAAACCAGCGTAGGGCTAAGAATTCACCTACACCTCCACCATCAGAAGATGACATGGTTGCACACATGAAATTTCCTACCTTTAAGGGTGTGGGAGATGAGGACATGGAGCAGTTCTGGTTTGTCGCAGAATCGGTATGGACTGCACAGAACGTAGCTAGTGACGCAGTAAAGAGGGCACAACTATCCATTGCCTTTGAAGGAAGAGAATTGGATTGGTACATGGCATACATCGGATAGCATGCAAACTCAACCATCAAAGAGATCAAGAATGCCTTAAAATAACAGTTCAAGAAGCCTAAGTCCTACTCTCAAATAGTGGTCGATCTAAAGGATTTCAAGCAAGGGCCTTCTGAATTAGTATGGGAGGTTGATCAATAGCTGAAGAAGGTGATCAGGGAAGGAGGATTTTAGTACGATGACAAATAGCACACGGAGTGGTTCATTGCTATGTTGCTACCTCACCTACGCGTACTTATGGGTCACCAAAATTTTGAATCTCTGGAAAAAGCCCTGAAGGTCGCTATGAAGTTAGAAGTTGTGCCCAGAGAAGATACCCAGCTAGGCATCCAACAGATCCAAGGACAACTGGAGGCGATGCACCAGGAGATCCAGAACCTGCGAAAGGAGCAAGGCAGGCTAGCCCGGAAAGATAGTGCATACGTTGCAAGATGAATGGTCACACTAAGGATAACTGCACGCTATTAATAAACTACATGCAGGTCAGGGGACCTAGTCCGCTACGCCATAGGGTAGTGGTAGGACCAAGTGGGCCGGCACTATGGTGTGATGATTGCCATGTTGCAAGGCTACACGACACAAACCACTATCCCCACCTTGCTGCATATGTCCCAGAAGTAAAACAGAAATGGCGCAGGTTCTGCAGGTCGATAGGACATGATGAACAGAATTTTCGGACGTATGATTTGATGATCGATCAGGGGAATATCTATAGGGTGCAGTAGGATCCATCCTCACCCAGATCCCTCTCGAGTAGAGGGGGTTCCCCAGCAAGGGGCAGGGGAGGCGGAAGAGGTGGAAGCGCAGGTCGGGGACAAGGGCAACTCATCTGTTATAACTGTGGAGAGGTAAGGCATTTTTCCAGGGACTGTCCAAATCCTACAAGACATACCTGCCAGTATTGCAGGCAGCTGGACCATGCGATTGAAGATTGTCCAGTCCTGAAAGCAAAGATGCAGGAAAAGAAGCTGACACCTGTGCAAAATGTGCAGAGGGTTAAGGCAGAACTACGAGACAAAGACCCAAGCGTGAATGTCATAACACGCAGTGGGATGGCCACGGGGGGGCGTGGGGAGAAGATTGCAACCGAGCCTATGATCCAGCCAGCAGTTAGCAAACAGGAAGGGTTGGATCTAAAAAAGGAGAAAGAAACATTTATCGCAGCTCGCAAGGACTTTGCTGAGGCATAGGCATCTAATTTGTAGCCACCTAAGGACCTCAAGGCAGATGAGGAGGTCAAACCCTTTTTACAAGCATGTATGAAGTTGCTGCACAACCTAAGAGTTGTGGAAAATCTTCAGGCATTGATAGATAGCTGCGCAACATGACTTATCCTCCCTCCGGAAGTCAAAGACGTACATAAACTCTATAGGTATAAGAAACACACCGGCAGGGATATGCGATTGACTGAGTAGATCGGTGATTATGAGATGGATCGGGTTATTTTGGACCTAGGGTCGGATGCGAAATTATTACCTAAACAAACTTGGCAACGAATGGGGGAACCTAAGTTGGAATGGTCCACTATTCAGCTGCGTATGGCCAATCAACAGAAGATCATTCCATTGGGAAGACTATCGAAGGTTGTGGTGGATATCGCAAGGGTTAAGGTTCAGTCTAACTTTGAGGTAATTCATATTTTCGAAGATGTGGACCCCTACCCTATGCTCTTAGGCTTGGATTGGGCCATCGATATGGGAGGCATCATTAACCTAAAGAAGAGAAGCATGGTATTCGAGAATAACGGTACAAGGGTAATAGTACCATTAGATCAGGCGGAGGGTGAATGATACACAGAACCAGCATGTGACAAAGAGGATGTCGATCACATCTATAAGTTGACTGCGCGAGATGAATATTGGATCAACCCCACAGTGGAGGGGGTACTCTGCTGGGAAAAGGACAGCGAATGTTTCTCTGACTCTGATGGGGAGATGGAGAACTGGAAAAACTGATTACATGATGTCTCTGCGCTAAGATGTCTTCGGATCATGAAGAACTTCCACTACATCTCCTCGGAGGTAAGAGATCTACCTTATTTCAATGGTTTTGGTAATGTTAGGGACTTTTTGCAGGCATTTCAAGCCGAGGTTCCCCAAGAACGACGATTGTGGGCCTATAAGATAACCATGCAAGGATCGCCTGCGCAATGGTGGGTGACGCATGAGGAGGCATTCCAGGATTGGTAAGAGTGTTAGAATATGTTGATCCTACGATTTGAGGCCCCATCCGATGCGCGAATCAAAACTCTCCTTGGACCCGAAGATCCACGCGAATTTCTGGTCGCTTGGATAAAAAAATGGTGTGATAGAACTGCCAGGAGTGGGTTCATCTTCTTATTCATGCCCTGGGACCACTTCCCACTTCATGGTACTTAGATGTAGACCTCCACCAGTGCACCCACCACTAGGAGGCTTTGAGGGATGAATTTCTGGGAACATTTGGGTTCATAGGCGGAACAGAGGCGCTAGACGTAGCTTTGCGGGACATTAACACTGTAGCATGGGGTGAATCGCACCTGAAATACCCAATTGGGAGCCACAGACACCAAACAGGGTCAAATATTGCAGCCTAGCTCCAAAATAAAGACAAAAGGATCCACGAGTGGGTCATGACTCAAAATTGAATAGGGTGCGCACGGATACCGGACCACTCAAGCTACGAATGGATAGCAGTGGCACGCACCACATGCTAGCTAAAATTGGGGATGCGAATATTATATGTCCGCTAGCTCCCAAAACAAAGGAGCAGTTGCGTTCACTTCTCGTCCACATGGGTTATTACAGGAAGTTTGTTCGGAGATATGCAGTGACCATCACACCTCTGAAGGAATGGCTCATGAAGACGGTCTAGTTCTATTAAGATGACCCAAATCGAGCAAACATATTTTTGGGTTTGAAGTATTCAAAGCTTAAGCCTGTGTTGGGGGAATATGCGCAAGAGGCGCAGGAGTTTGAACTAGGCGTAGCAGGAACGCCAAGAGCACAAGAGGTGAAAAAACTAGCCGTTGGCACGATAACATCTGGTAAAAAGAAAAAGTTACTGTTAAAAGGAGCAGGCCGCTAGCATTTAATGGGGCATATTTTGAGGATTTTTTACCGTTTACCTGATGGTAAGTTTCAAGTCAAGTTTACCCTACCGTTGGATGCCCGTAGGCGCTATAAAAAGGGATGGATAGCTCAAACAAGGGTTTTGTCTCACTTGCATAACTTGCACCTGTCCTCTTTATCTTGCGCGAGCCTAAGCTGTAAGAGTTTTTGGGTCTGCACTGTCCCTCTCATGTCGGATCAACCTCTCCCTACTGATAGTAGCCACCCAGAATCGAGATTCATTTTCCGCACTAGGATGATAGCCACCAACCCAACTGAGCCCTCGACCCCTACTGTCCTAGAAATTGAGGAAGTAATGGAGATCGAGTCTGAGGATGAAGAAGTGCCCTCAACGCTGGTCACGAGGAAGGGAAAAGAGCAGGAATAAGGCTCAGGGAAGCCCCCCAAAGCTGTGAAGTGGGCTTCAGGGAAGCCTAGGACCTCCCCGAGGCATGCCAAGTCCCTGAGAGCAACACCTCAGGCTCAGGCTGCGCAAGAGGAAACTTTGCCTGCCAATCCAATCAACTAGTTACAGCCCTTCATCCGCCCACGCAGGCCTTCGACGCGCACACCAAAGAACCTTGATGGCCTGGTTACCTACCTACAAATGCTACTAACCCCGGAGAAGTCCCTATCTTGAGTGACCCCTGCGGGAAGCTCCATGAAGTTAAATTCGATGATCACAACTTGGAAAATGACGAAGCTTTCCCTAAGCTGACCCCATGATGTACTTCAACACAATTTACGCAGATGATGGGGTCATAGTCATTCCTCAGCGCTGGGTAAGTGGATTTTCCGGATCTTGGCTCTTGAACCTACTGCGTATGCCTCACTTTTGCCATTACAACATCACGGATCGACTGGCCCAACAGTTGCTTGCCCTAATACGCAATGGCTGCCTGTGGATTTGGGATAGTGTCCCCATAGTTGATGCCTTGGTTCATAGAATCACGGGCCTTCCCATGAATGGGCCACACCCTCTGGAGTGTGTAGGCAAGAAATATGAAGGGGACACCGTTGAGTATGTGCGTAAGACCTACCATGTGGAAAGGAATACGTGGGGCTTCGTCATAAAATTCATCAGTGACCCAGCTATGCATATGGGTACCATATTACTAGCCTGCAAGCTAATGTGAAAGTGCCAAGTCGCAACTATCCCTGCCTATGTCATTCGTCTAGCCGGTCAATGCGCGAAGGGTGTCTGCCTCAATTGGGCCCAATACTTATGCGACGAGTTCTTAGCCAACGTTCGCAAATCACAGGAGCAGGGTAAAGCCTTCTGCTATGCCTAGCTACTATTTCTTATAGCCCTGGTTGCTTGGGAAACCCCTGCGTAGTCAGTCCTCCCCGAGCTCCCTCCAGATATGTGCGAAGTGGCCCAGTATGCCCATCTATGGGATTCGAGGGACACACAGTGCATAGAAGATAACCAAGTATTCTGGGTCCTCTTTCAGAGTATCATGGCCACAACCATCAATTCTCAACCTCAGCTCTCCCCCACTGTATATGACAAGTACAAGAGTATCACAACATTTCAGGTTACCACAGACAACATTCAGATCCGCATCCACAAGGATAAAACCTGGACATCACTCCCTTATATGGTAGCAGACGAGGAAATCGACAATGTGATTGTGCTATGGCCTCACGCCTAGAAGATAGGCTTCAAAACCAGCGCAAGGGGCACCGCTGGTACTATCACGACGCAAGTACCCCCACCTGTTACCACCAAGGAGGCCAGAAGCATAGGGAAAGATTCCGTCACAACCGCGAAAAAGGACACACAGCCACCACAGGCCACCATGAATAACACCGGAGCCGAGACCTAGGTTGAGTCAAAGCTAGGCATGGAGGAAGTGAACGTCGAAGGTACAAAACGCACAGGCGAGCCTGTCAAGGGACCCTGAAAGAAGCAACACGCCCAGCGGAAGGAATGGGATGAGACGGTTACATTGACAGATGGAGATCTCGAACAAATCGCAGATGTTGTTACACTGGCCATAGAAGAAATGGGTTGCGTTAGAGGAGCACCAGAAGGCTGTGATTAGCGTTATCCAAGAAGAAATATGAACCTTGCAGCTAAAGGCAGACACCGTTCAGACCAGCATGGTTCAGGGACGAATTCCCTTGGCATCTAGCAGTACAGCGCTAGCCACGGAAGAAAGTCGCCTCTATCCCTTACCTAGCGCCGCCCTTGTGGTCAGTACGTCGGACCAAGAGATACAGCTTCAAGCAAGTGTAGGGGTGCAGCTTAATCTTGCCAAGCTACCCCGCGCAGTATTACAGGGTCTCCACACTACATTGTTTCAAGAGGTTCACCACTGGGACCAGCAAGTACACCACCAACTTGGTATGGCTGAACAGACCATCGCACAGCAGCATGCAGAGGTGCTCTTTGTTGTCGCACAGTAGGCAGAGCATGAAACTTTGATCCACCAGCTCTACACTGAAGTTACGGAAGAAATCCTGGCCGTAGCCACTCCCCGGGCTAAAGTGGAAGGATTGGTTGTAGCATTGAAGGCTTCCAGGATGGAAATGCAGGTCATTAAGACTCAGTTGGAGCAAAAAATCTCTGACTTACAAGCCAAACTACAGCCCGAAACACCTCCGGAGGTACGATCCCAACGCGCTACGCTAGTGACCAAGGCTACCAACACCATTACTAGACATATTTCTCAGGGCGCCCGGTTATTCGAGGATGCCATGCAGCTTTGGACCAAGATCCAGCGGGATTCGGTCCTCCAGAAAATCAACCAGGACTTGCGACAAAAGGAGGAAGCTTTCTAGTAGATCGAGGCTACATTACCTACCTTGGTCCCTGCACAATGTTTGGCATGATTGCGGACCAGCAACACCCTCTAAGATGAGATTGAGGGACTCTGCCAGAAGAAGCATGTTATAGGAGAACGCTTAAAGCCTTGGACTGTTGCGGCCTTCCAATTCTCACAGGATGTTGATGGTGTTGTGAACCGACTAAACCAGACACTAGAGAGTGTCACGGATGCGAAAGAGGGACCAACCTCATAGAAGCTTGTAGATATTACGTAGAGCACTGCTGCTCATAGTCAAGAAGTGTTGCCCCCATTGGTCGCAACTGTCAATGCACTGCGCGTGCATGTGGAGACCCCCCCACCACAGTGACTTAGGACGAGTTACAAGATTTTTTTGGGGGACTCTTGGAATAGGGTCTCGTACAAGAGCTGCAAAACTAGTCTATTTTGTATATTTTTTATTATATTTAGTCTAACGCAGGGGTTTTGGGGTGGGTAAAATCCCCTAATGCATTTTAAATGGATCAAGGGTAGACCAAGAGTCCACAAATCACGATTTGCAGACCATTGGATGCGTAGGATAAAATAGTATAAGTAGTTGCACCTTTTTGAGTTGTAAGACAACTTGGATTAAGATTGATGTGAATTGCAAATTAGTAGATCTGTTTGGGTTTTTGGGGAAAGGACTCATGCTGGATGTGTGCGCGGAGATCCTCAGTCCTGCTATGTGTGGACCCTGCTATTGTGTGCGTAGGTTATTTTTTTGGGTATTGTAAAAGGAACTGAAGTATTAATGAATGCGGAAGGATATTGAAATCTCTGAATCTATTGGATCTGTGATATATGTTTATGGATTCTCTGTGTCATTTAAGCTGCGCAAATACTGGTGTTACATGTTTATACTGCGATCTAGATCTATTATGGTATGCATAATTCTATATTGAGCTCCGCAAGTAACTGTGTTGTGTGTTTATGCTACATTGACCATTGATCTAAATCTATTTATTAGACTTGAAGCAAGAATAGCCATGATAGTTTCCTTATTTTCCTATATCTGTGATTCGTTGCAATTATACATGATATTGCACACGTGGATGTGGAGGAGCTGATAGATCTGGGTTCTGTAATATGTGATCTAATAATTGTCAAGTCTAACACAGCTCTGCCTGACTTACCTGACCTCTCCCAGGGTGCGGAAACCTGGTTCTAGCACCCTCCCATACTACTTCGGGTGAGACTTTGGCCTGCGCAAGTAAGCCACTACCGAAAGGGCCAGTAGTATAGGGGTTTGTTGGCAAACCTTAACCTCCGAACCTGGGTCAGGACCCCTTGAGCCAACAGGCCCTGATGACAAGTTTTTCAGTTTTGATGTTGTCTCGATATACACTTGCATCCCCATTAGGGATGCCATTGATGTCATTTCTCGGGTCACAAATCCTGATACTTTTCATCTAGTTGAGATTTGTCTTACCTCGACCTTCTTCAGTTTTGAGGGTGAATTCTTTGAACAAAATTGTGGTGTGGCCATGGGTTCTCCCCTATCCCCAGTAGTGGCTAATATTTTCATGGAATACTTTGAATCAAGAGCCCTCTCATCCTCTCTGTTTCAACCTAGGCTTTGGAAAAGGTTTTTTGATGACACCTGTGTGGTGTGCCCACATGGAAAAGAGAAATTGGACCTTTTCTTCCGTCATCTCAATGATCAGTCTGACTCCATTAAGTTTACCATGGAATTCGAAGTGGATGGTAGCCTTCCCTTTCTTTATGTCCTTATTACTAGGAATGAAGAAGACTCTTTCTCTCATCAAGTCTTTAGAAACCAGACACACACTTAGCAGTATTTACATGCGAGCTCTCATTATTTCCCTGCTAAGAAGTTAGGGGTTCTTAGCACCTTAGCCACTTGAGCCTTTAGAATTTCTGATGAGCACCACCTTGAAGGTGAGAAATCTCATCTCCTTAATGTTTACCTTCGAAATGGTTATAGCAAGGTTCAATGTCTTAGAGCTTTTCAAAAAGCTGAAAAAGGTCCTAAGGTTGAAAATGATAATTTTGATAGGTCATCTGGAGTTCACCTGCCTTTTATCCAAGGAACGACTAATAAGATCGCTAGGATCCTAAGGAGACAAAAATTTTCTTCAACCTTCAGGCCCCTCCGCACCATTTGGAGCTCACTTAGATCAGTTAAGGACCCGATTTGCCCTAAGGATGTTAAGGGTGTTTACTTGATTTCGTGCTCCTGTGGGACACCTTACATTGGTGAAACTGGTCGATCCATCAATCAAAGAATTCATGAACATGTCGTTGACCTAAAGCATAATAGATCTTGCTCATTTTCCTTAGCAGAGCATGCTGAAAAGATAAACCATCACATTTGAATTGAACATGCTGAGGTTATTGCGAGGGTGGACCATTTCCACCGCCGAAAGTTGAGGGAGGGCCTTGAAATCGAAAATAGGCTGGTCAACCTTAATAGGGATGATGGGTGGAGTGTGAGCAGATGTTGGATCCCTGCCCTTCATTCTTAGTTATTGGGTTTCTTCCCTTCTGTTCTTCCTTAGGTCGTCTTTTCCTCCCCTCTAGTCCCGTATTCCTTTTCTGTTTTTGGTTCCTTATTATTATTATTTATCTATTTATTTATTTACTCTTTATTATTTAGTTACTCATTATTTATTTATTTTTCATTATTATTTTTATTTTTATTTATTTTTAATTTCATTATTTATTTATTTATATTTAATTAATTAATTAATTAATTTATCTATTATTTTAATTTCTAATTTCATATTTTAATTTTTATTTTTCTATATATATATATATATATATATATTTCCTTTTCCGGTGGAAGAAAAAAAAAAAAAACTTTATTTTATGATAAAATAATAGATATATATATATATATATATATATATATATATATATATATATATATATATATATATATATATATATATATATATATATATATATAGATATATATATATATATATATATTTCCTTTTCCGGTGAAAAAAAAAAAAAAACTTTATTTTATGATAAAATAATAGATCGGCCCCTTAATGGGGTTATTATAGTGCTTCTTGAGCTGTATAATCTCTTATTAAGAGTTTTTTTCGTGCATCACGAATGGGTTTTTAACAGTTACCCCTACTGATTTACAACAAAAAAAAAAACTATCTGTTTTCTTTTTTCTTAAAAATTTTAACCCCATCCTTTATGTAGAATGGCTTCCAAATCTTTGTTGTGAGAGATCATTGGAAATGCTTTGCTATACTCCCTGAACAGACATGTTAATCATGTCATTCAAAAAATCTTGTAGTATTGATTTGTTCCTTCCGTATAAACTGTTTTGTTGAAATTTCACGGTTATCTGGAGTTTCAAAAACTGCGAGACTATATGAGCTCCTCTGTATATTTTAAACCAGATGGATTTCTTCCAGGTTAGCAGAAGTATCCATAATTTTCAGTGTGCCTTGTGGGAGGGTGAGAGCCAACTTTGATAGACCATCTGCTTCCGAATTTAATTCCCGGTACACATGTTTGAATGAAAGGAAATGATAGCCTTGAGATAAACACCGGATGTTTCGGAGGAGGGCTTGGAGATGAGGAGAATGAATTTGGGATATTTGAGTGGCCCAGTCAATATCCATTTTGGAGTCTCCAAAACATTGTAATGAAGAAATATCTTCGGATTTTTCCACATGAAGAACATCCCATAGTGCAGTGAGCTCATCCTTGCTATTAGATCCATGGCCAGAAGCATATAGAATGTGAAATTTGGAAACTGGTGAGATGTGGAGGACAACCCCTGCTCCTATCAAAGGAGGAGCACCTTGACAGGCGCCATCGAAGAAAGCCCAAGCATAATTCTAATTGATTTCTGGAGGCACCACTGATCGAATTTTGGGGGTTTTTGGAGTGCATTTGTGCTCGGACGCCCACTTCACAATAAGAGCTGTAGTCAGCTCTTCAGGAATAACTTTGTCACTGAAAATAGCCATATCTCAAGCCCACCAAATTCCATAAGAGAAAAAAGCAGGAAAGGCTGAATAGGATTTTACCCCAGGCTCCTTCCACCATTGTTTTAATCTTGCTTTTAAAGATTCCACCGGGGACATAATAGGAGCAGCGATTGATGTCGACGATCGGTTCAAAACTAAATCTACATAAGAGCAAGAGTATAAAATGTGAGAAATAGATTTTGTTGATCTTCCACATAGGTAGCACTAACTTGGGCCTTCCCAACCCCGACGCTGTAAATTATCCCAGGTTAAAAGTCGATTTTTTAAGAACGATCCATAGGACTAATTTGGATTTTTTGGGCTAGGGGATTTCCAGAGGGGATTAGACCAAAACAAAGTTTCTTCGTTATAAGAGTCTTCCATCATTTCTTTATATCTGAGATTTATTGTGTAAGATCCATTCGAAACATTTTTTGTCCAGGTATCCTCTACCTCCAGATCTAAATGAATGAAATTGTTTACGAGTAGAGAAAATAAAGAGGTCCATTCGACTGCCAGAGTTTGTGGCAGACCCAAAGAATTTGTGTTTTTCCATCCTAGAGATCCCCAAGCTTGTGGTAAGGCTATAGCTGCGTCTGATATTGAATGAATGTGTTTATCTGAGAGGATAGAGCGCAGGCTTTTTGAAAGTTTGTAATTTTCGCCTGCTCCAACCCACGGATATATCCCAATGCGAACCATTTTTCCATTTCCGATGATCCAAGTATTCCACTGACCAATGAAAGGAAAGGCTGATACCATTGCCTTCCATCTGAAAGAAGCATTTTCGTGAAATTTGTTTGGATTTCGAAACCACGAAGTAATATATTGACCTGGAAAATATTTTGCGCACATGACTCTGTTCCACAGAGAACCTGTGTTTTCCGATAGCCTCCAAAGGGATTTTGTGGCTAGGGACTGACAGAAAATTGGGAGGTTCTTGATGCCCCATCCCCCTAAATCTTTAGGCCTAGCCAACATTGTCCACTTTACCAGAGGGATCCCTTCAGCCTTTTTGCTAGCAGTCCAGAGGAAGGAAAAACATTTCTTCCTAATTTGTGAAGGATTTCTTTTGGGATTGAGGCAATGGTGGCCCAGTACATAGGGATGCTTTGGAGCACAAATTTGAGAAGAACCAAACGGCTTCCCCGAGAAATAAAGCGGTTTGTCCAATGAGAGATATGGTTCTCAACCTTTTGATAAATCTATAACCAGTCCTTAAAACAATAAGAGTTTGGTTTTAGAATGAATCCCAGATATTTAAAAGCCGCCTCCCAATCACAAGTAGAGAAGGGGAGAGAGAGCTTAATATGGGATAGAATATTATCAGCCATAGTATTATGAACCAACACTGACTTATCTATGTTAATCTGCATCCTAGATGTTATTTGAAAGAGCCTGAGGACATCTCGCACTGTTCTAGCATTCTCAATGGATGCACTGCAGAAAAGAAGGAAGTCATCCATGAAAATGATGTGGGAGAGCAACTCCTGTCTGAAAATATGGATTCCTTTTAGACTGCCAAAGGTTATAGTGCTTTTACATAAATGGCTCAGGGCATCAGCAATCAACAAGAACAGAAAGGGAGAGAGAGGGCATCCATGTCTAAGTCCCCTAGATGAGCGAAAGAAAGCAGATGGGGAGCCATTGATCATAACTGCAAATGAAGCAGATTGAATACATCCCATTATCCATTATACTACTTCCAATGCCATTCCAATTTGAATAAGTAACAGCTTGAGGAAGGTCCAATTAACTCTATCATAGGCTTTCGACAAATCCAGTTTAAGTGTGACGGAGCATTTTTTGCTCATATGGACAGAATGAAGAGCTTCCTGAGCCAAAGATATTGCATCGTGGATTTGTCTTTTATCTAAGAAACCAAATTGTTCTTCAGAAATTATGTAGCTTAAGATAGGTTTTAGCCTCTGCACAATAATTTTGGCTATTAACTTATAGATTAAATTGCAACAGGATATAGGTCGAAACTCATCGAATTCCTTAGGCGCTGAAGTTTTAGGGATTAATGAAATGAAGGTAGAGTTGATTGAGCCCGGAACTTTACCAGATCTTTATGACTCCTTGATTACTAATAATAAGTCATCCTTTAGTAACTCATAGAAACTGAGGAAAAATTCGATCGTTAGACCATCCGGGCCAGGACTTTTTTCCTTTCTGGAAACTTTTAAGAATGAGTTCGAGCTCTGATTCGTTCACTTATTTAGTAAGAGAAGAATTAATTTCATCAGTGATCATACGTGGGAACATTTTTAATACCTGAAGGATCTCTTTTATGGGGCACCCCTCATGGTCAGTGAAAAATTTCTTGAAGTGTTGAACCCCTGCCTTGGCTTTTTCTTCGAAAGAATGGACCAATTCACCACTTTTAGATTTTATTTTAACAATGGTAATTTGGTTTCTTCTATGCACTGCATAATGGTGAAAGAATTCTGTATTATTGTCCCCTTCTTTAATCCAAATTTCTCTGCTCTTTAGGCACCATAATTTCTCTTCCTTTTTTAGGATCTCGTGACGTTTTAATTCTAGATTTTTCAGGGTCTCCATTTATGTTTCATTCATAACACCCAAGATGTTTTGTTTATAAAGCGTACTGATAGCAACCTCGGTGGATTTTAGGAGTTCTTGTTGTTTTTCCTAAAAGGCCCCTGCCCACGCCTTAGTTACCTTGTTGATTTTTTGTATATTATCGGCCCACATCTGCATGAAGGATCGGGACTGAGAAGGTACCAGATGGGCCCAAAAGTAAATCACCAAAGCTTTATAATCATCCTCCAATAACCAAGTAGGATTGAATTTTAATGGAGAAGGGGGCTTAGGTTCGGGATAATCCATAGATAGCACAATAGGCTATGGTCAAAGATGCCAACCAATTCAACATGTGCCTACACCCGACGATGAGAATCTAATAAGGCTTCAGAAATAAAGAAACGATCCAATATTTTGGCAATGGCATCTTGATTTTTCCTATTATTGCGCCATGTAGGTTCTAATTTAGCTGGTCGAGCATTGACTAATCTGGTTCTGTCACAGCAAGAATTTAAAAAAGGGGCAAGAGGATCGGGTCTAGCAAATGGCCCCCAAATTTCATCCAGAGAAAGAGTAAAATTGAAAACGCCTCCCAGTATCTTGATGTCAGATGTCGCCAATTCATAATTAAAAAAAAAAAATCCCCCAAAAAGAGTGTTTATCATTACTTGGCCCATATACATTGTAGAGGGAAAGGGACCCTCCAAATAAAGGATCCGCAATGGTCATCTTAATAAACGAAGAGGAGTTGTCCGATGAAGTGACATGGATGTTTGGGTTGATTGCCGTGATTAGTCCCCCTACTGACCCCGAGGCATTCACGGAGTAAAAGGACCAGTTAGATAGCCATTTAGAAAGAATTTCTTGACCTCGAATACCAAAAACCTTTGTCTCCTGGAGAAAAATAATATCAGGTGTGACAGATTGACACAACCTTTTGAGGGCAAGCTAGGAAGGGGCACCCCCAAGACCCCTTTTGTTGAAAGAGAGGATAATCATTTTAAGCCCTTATTTAGGGCACTCCCTGCTCTAAGAGCCCGATGGATCGTTTTTTGTTTGCCTGAGTTTATATCCAAGGCAGCTTGATTTTGAGCTTTTGTCAACGTGGATTTCCTCCCGAGAGTGATCTTGGGAGCAACATCGATAGATAGTCCACCTTTAATCGACTGATCAGGGCTAATACGGGAAGAGGACCGGGAGCAAAGTTTTGCAGTGTAGGGGATAGGGGAGAGGCATGAGCCTTTTGAAATAAATGGGAGCCCGAGGGGAGGACTTAAGGGAGGGAAAACTTATCGAGGGAGCATCATATAGAGGAAGCACGGGAGGGGGAGGCTCAGGAGGGCATGGAGCCTGAATATCATCATCCATGTTATCAATAACAGGAGACTGAATAGGGGAAATAAGGGGTGGAAAAGACCCTCCAAAGGGCGTACCTCACCCATCCTCTGTTCCACCTGAAATTCATTATGAGCAGAAGATTCCGACTGGGGTTGATCAGCCATTGTATCATCATGAGAGGCAGAAATCCAATCGGGAGCAAGTGAATTGGCTAGTTTGTTGAGCTCTTTTTTCCTCCATACCTTTTTGTATCAAGGACGCGATCGCTCCAGCTGAGAATAATCCTAAGCTAAGTGCTCGACTTGATGACACTGAAAGCATCTGAAAGGCAGCTTCCAATAGTCTAATTTTTTAGTCCAAGTGCTGCCATTCATCTCCAGAACGATTCCTCCATAGAGGCCATCGTGCACATCTAACTTGACTTGGATTTTGGCACATCTTCTGTCGAATTTTGTTTCCCAGTCTTCTTCAAGCGCAACGAAGGAACCCAACTTATTTCCTATAGCTTCAAGGATGTGCTACTGCCAAAAAAATTGAGGCAGTCAGGTAAAATAACCCAAACTTTTTGAAGATGTTGCGACGAATGATCCACGTTAAAGCTTATATCCCAATTTTGCAAGATTAAACAGGTCGGTCCCCAGTTCCACACTCGTTCAGTTAATTTGATTCTGTCATTACTAGATATGACTTTAAACAGAAGCCGACCTCTGGAAATTTTATGAAAAACTGGAACATAACCCAGCACAGGCTTCCAATTCTCTTCCATCCATGATTGAATAGATTATTTGGTAGCCATTCTTCCGTAGAAACGTCCAACCAGAGATTTTTCCAAATAGGATGGAATGCCAGAAATCGCTATGTCAACCCCAACCACCAGCTTTGTTGTATCATTTTTTTTCCGGATAGCCTTACGTCAGAGAAGTTTGGGTTTCGACGTTCGCAAAACATGCTTGATTAACTTGGAGAGGGGCCATGGACGGGCCATCATGCTCGCGATTGGCAGACAGAGCGTCATCAAAGATTAGCGAGCCTTGCAATGGAGAAATAATGGCCTACGATGTCTGTCTCATAAAATCATACTGTATGGGCAAGACCTATCCCATCTCCGGGTTGCATGTGGAGTCTAAATCGTCATCATTAATTGTGATTCAAGGGCGAGCAAAAGAAAGGTGGCACACGAGGGAGCAAGCGGCGGGAAAATGATTGAGGGAAGCGGGGTTAAATGGAGAGATCATGGAACGCTGGTATGAACCCTGACCTAAAGGCCGAAAATACTACCCCACCCAATGATCGTCTCTACGAAGGATTACATGTGAGGTCCATAAGGGACCTCACTGCAGAAAGGCGAGCCTCAATAGCAAAGCCGAAGAAAGCACCGAACAACTCGGAGCTCCTCCCCTAGCTCCAATCATTATATATATATGTATGTATGTATTTATGTATTTATTTATTTTTATTTTTTATTTATTTATTTATTTATTTTTGTTTTTTTAATATATATATATATATATATATATATATATATATATTTATTTATTTATTTTGATTTATTTATTTATCTATTTATTTATTTTTATTTTACATATATATTTATTTTATTTTATTTTATTTTTAAGATTTGAATATAACAATTATGAAGAATTTTTCGGTAATAATCACATTAAAATGAACATTGTCGTTGCGTTTCGAACCAACCAGTGTGGTTCATCATTAGGACTAGGTGAGAGATCAGATCCGAACGTTGAGTTTAAATAGATGTAGAAATGGCTAAACTAGTTGTTAGGATAACGACTAGTTTAACTTTGAGATTGCTAGTTCTATTTTAATTAAATTAATTATTTACTTAATTATTAAATAAAATTAAAATTATAACGGCTAGTTTTATTTAATTAATTAAAAGTTTAATTATTTAATAAAATATATTTATAAACCTTTATATTTTAGTTAATTAATTATTATTATTATTGTTATTTATTTCTTTATTGGCCTCTTATTATTTAATTATTTATTACTTATTATATTATAATATGTTAGGTATGTAAATATGTAATCATATTATTCTCCTTTCTCAAGAAAAAAGAAAAAAATAAAAATAAATAAATAAATATAAAATAAAATAAATAAATTAACAAATTTAAATTTAAATTTAAAAATTAAAAAAAATAAATAATTAAATAAATAATTAAATTAAATTAAAAAATAAATAAATAATTTTCATTGACCACTAAGAATATAGGGCAGGGATCCAACACCTACTTATATTCCACCCATCATCTCTATTGATATTTACAGGTCGTTTTTCGATTTCTAAAGCCTCTCTTAACTTCTGATGATGGAAATGGTCAATCCTAGCTATGACCGAGGCCTCTTCAATGCAGATATGATGGTTAGTCTTTTCTGCATGTTCAGCTAGGGCAGAGGTGCGTGATCTTTCATGCTTAATGTCAGCAGCATGTTCACTGATCCTTTGGTTAATAGATCAACCAGTTTCACCAATGTAAGAAGTCCCACAAGAACAAGGAATAATATAGACACCTTTTCCATCCCTAGGGTTTACCGAATCCTTAACCGATTTAAGAGAGCTATGAATCGTGTTAAGAGGCTTGAAGGAAGAAGAAACCTTATGTTTCTTAAGGATCCTAGCAATCCTATCAGTGGTTCCCTGAATAAAAGGAAGCCTTACCCTGTCGGCCCACTGATTAGGTTCATTTAAATTTTTATTTCTAACTAAGGGGTCAATAAAGAAATAAATAACAATAATAATAATAATTAATTAACTAAAATATAAAGGTTTATAAATATATTTTATTAAATAATTAAACTTTTAATTAATTAAATAAAACTAGCCGTTATAATTTTAATTTTATTTAATAATTAGGTAAATAATTAATTTAATTAAAATAGAACTAGCAATCTCAAAGTCAAACTAGTCGTTATGCTAACGGCTAGTTTAGCCATTTCTGCATCTATTTAAACTCAACGTTTGAATCTGATCTCTCACCTAGTCCTGATGATGAACCACACTGGTTGGTTCGAAACGCGTCGAGAATGTTCATTTTAATGTGATTATTACCGAAAAATTCTTCATAATTTTACGATGGATCACAGAAGCCAAAATTCTATAAATATTGAATATAACAAATAAATTAAATAATTATTATTATTATTATTGGACCGTTTTTTAATTTTTTTACTTTTTATATTTTTATATTTTTTTATAGTCAAACTAGCCGTTATTCTACAACAACTAATTGGAGCTTTATTATCTATTTAAGTTGAGTCCTAAATCAGATTTCTCATCTTGTCCTGATGATAAACCACACTGGCTGGTTCGAAACACGTTGACACAATATACTTGAATGTGATTTTCACCAAAAGATTTCATACATAATTCATAAATAATGTAAATAATATAAGTAATATTTATTAGTTTATAAAAAATCATTAGTAATGTAGTTATAAAATTATTAGTATTAATTAAAAATTATTAATATTCACTATAATCACTATTAATAATTTTAGATGGATTATTTGAAAATATTTGAAATATCAATTTTTAATTAATAATATTAATTTTATTAATTTGAAAGAATAAATATAAAATAAAAAGTTAATTATGCAATTATTGTTTTAAAATTAAAAATAAAATTTTAAGAATTCATAGAAATTGACATTAAAATTAGTAGAACTCAAAAATTTTAATAATAATAATAACTAGTATTATTATTATTAAAATTAATTATTTATTTATTAGTATGGTAAAACTTATAAGATGATTAATTATTATTATTAATATGAAATTATTAATGATTATTATTAATATGAGATTATTAATTATCATTATTAATATGTCATTATAATCATTATTAATAGGGATTTAGGAATAAATATTAATAATATTAATCATTAATTAATTAGGACATACTAATAACATTATATTATTTTATTTTAATTAATAAATTGTATAATAAATTAATTGAATGGTCAGCTCTCTTAGTCTTTGTAAGTTTTTCATTCACTATTTATCATGGTCTGTTCTCCTCTCAAGCTCTCATTCACATTTGTCCTGAAGATGGATCCCCAGTGGGATTCAAAATGTCAACGAAGTTTTGTTAATACTGTGGAGAATGAAAATTGCTATTCTTCAATAAACGACCACAGAAGCTTGAAAACCATCATTCCTTTAGTTGTTGGGTTGAGTTATTAGTTCATGGATCTTAAGTTGGACAAACGCTCTAGAGCCCGGCGGACAACTATTGGGTTGAGTTACTAGTTTTGGAGCCTTGGTTGGACAAATGCTCTGGAGCCCTAGGTGGGTTGAGTTACTAGTCCTGGAGCCTTGGTTGGACAAACGATATGGAGCCTGGGAACAACTGGGGTTGAGTTACTGGTCCTGGAAGCGTTGTTTGGAACAAATGCTTTGGAGCAGCTTGGATAGAGACAAATCCGTGAGGTTGTGATGTCCGATCGTGAGGTGGAATCACTAGTTGAGGGTTGAGGTGATTCAGCCTCTTGAAGCCCTGGATTGATTTTTATTGTTGTGTTTGATTAAGTCCCACACTCATGCTTAGAGTATGGCACGGGGGTGATTAGATGAAGTGAGACTTGGCTCAGCCAATCTATGGTCGAGTGGAATGTGGGAGTCCCATCTTCGGTTGGTTTTTACATTCAGTAATGAAGAGCTCATTTATCTGGTATTCAGTATGAAAATATACTAGTTTATGTATGGATTTTATTGCGATTATATCTACTATATTTATATTAATAATATGTTGGTTATGAGCATGTATTCGATCAGTGATGATGTATGGCTATATTCATGTTTTTTCTTGTAAATTAATATCTCATGTATTTATGGTAAAATTGATTGTATGCTAGCTTATGATGTAGGGGAGCAATGCTTCTTAGCCTTTCTTAGATAAGAAAGAGACCCATGTGTTTAAATCTGTTGTTTATACTTATAGATGTTATGCTTGTGACATGTTTGATGAAATGCCTGTCACGGCTGGGTGGGGTTAGATGAGTTCTAGTTGATGTGATTGCTTCCATATGTTTGTCTTAATGTTAAGTACCCTCTCCTGAAGTTACAGGAAATTGTGGGCAGTGACTTGGGCTCAGGGGCTGAAAATGTGGCATAGATCCTAGAGCTACAAGTGGAAAATTCGTTGTTTGGGCCTTAGCCGCTACCTTGACAAGGTTAGCCCGCGATTATAGGGTCTATAGCTACTAACTTTCCCTTACAAGCCTGCGTC
Source organism: Pinus albicaulis (assembly GCA_034641835.2). Taxonomy (NCBI): domain Eukaryota; kingdom Viridiplantae; phylum Streptophyta; class Pinopsida; order Pinales; family Pinaceae; genus Pinus; species Pinus albicaulis. The sequence continues at coordinate 1,377,236,086 of CM076574.1, forward strand.
TTAGCCTCAAAGTGGCTAAAAATCAGTTCCCTCTCAGGGAACAGGGCCCTAGAAGGTTGGGTTACCTCCTGGGGATGTCAATGATGCAGTGTAAGGTGTGTTTTTGGTGTTTTCATCGGTTCCACTTACTTAAGGTCATCTAGGATTTTGAATCTCATATTAGTAGCCTCTTGTCACATGTTTACCCTAGTTGGCCGGCTATTTGGGTAGATGTGGGAAGAGGGTGTTACAATTCTTTTTCCTTATCAAGCAATAGATTCCTCTTTTCCTCAAGCGGTTTTAAGGATTTCTTCTGATCTTATGTAAAATTAGAATGATCAATATTTGCAAGAAGATATTGTGAACTTTTTTCTACTTCAACAAACAGCTTCTCATCTTGAGATCTCTTTTCCTTTTCACATATGGAGATTATTTTATTTTCTCTTTTAAGGTTCCCTTGAAACTGAATAGGGGGAGAGACCTAAGTCTGAATTGTAGAGAACCCAAGATTCGTTACATTAGAGAAATTTTGAAGTAAAAAGTGGGCCTCAAAACAAAGATGTACAACAAAAATAAAATTTATAAGAACCAATAGGATTCAATATGATGATGTAAACCATGGGGGATAATTCAATATTTTTGGCGTAAAAAGGTTAAAAAAAACTACTTTTTCAATTCGTATTTCCAACTGCTAATGATTTTACTCAATTTTTGAGCAGGAGCACTCGTTCGATGCATAATTTAATTTTTTTTCCAAGGAGTAACCATGTTGCACTACTTTCGATGGACCCTACTACATGAAAGATGTGACATACATGAAAAAATGTGGTTGTGAAAAAACGTGATTGCAATCACGTTTTTTCATGTATTTCACATTTTTCGTGTAGTAGGGTCCATAGAAAGTAGTGCAACATGAGTACTCCTTGGATGCAAAATTAAATTCCACATCCAATGAGTGCTCCCGCTCGATAATTGAGTAAAATCATAGTGAGATAAGTTGAAAATGCAAGTTGAAAAAATAGTTTTTTTCTTTTTTCCCTCCAAAATTTGATGATGTAATCTAATCTTATTTGATTATTTCCACTATTTTTATAATATTCCTTAGGAGGTTAGCCCCAAGGGTTAGCTCAATTGGTCAATGTCTCGTTGTTAAAGCACCCCGCCATTAGGAGGTCATGGGGTAAATTCTCCTTGACACCCTCGGGGTTAGGCTCTGATTAGTTTGGCTAACGGGATGTGATCCTTTCAGGTGGATCTGCTTAGATTTTCCTCGTAAAAAATCCCTGAGGGTTAGATCTATTGGTCTAGGTACCGTTGCTAAAGCACCTTTCCATTAGGATGTCATGGGTTCAATTCTTCTCAATGCCCTCGGGGTTAGGCTCTGAACAGTTTGGTCAGGGGGAATGGTTCCTTTGAGTGGTCCTACCCTGATTTTCCATGGGGAAAAAATAATATTCCTTAGGAGGTCCCTTCTGAACCTCAAAATTTCTCTAATGTTTTTTTCAAAGAGCAAGGGATGTTACAACCATCCTGGGTTAAGCTTGAAAGGACCCATTGGTTTATCTGACCCAAAGTTCATATCCAAAATGACTGGATTATGGTCATACTCCCCTCCAGGGGCTAACCCATTATATGAATTAAAAATTTTGGTCCAAGAAACTTTTGAAGATCATAAAACGATCTATCATTTTTACTGTGTGAAGGGGAAATATGGGGGAAAAGGGGGATTGAGGGGGATGGAGGGGGGGAAGAGAGGTTTTGAAGAGTATATATGGAACATGTGACAGGGGGAGCCATGGAGGAAACTTGCATGGATTGCGATGAAACAACATCAAAAGAAATAAAGGGAGACGGAAAGAGAGGTTTTGAAGAGTAGGTATGGAACATGTGACGTGGGGATCTGTGGAGGAAACTTACATGGATTGCGATGAAACAACATTAAAAGAAATAAAGGGAGGGGGAAGGAAGGAGTCATACCCAACATGAGTCGCTAAAAGTTGTAGAATGTTTGGCCCTATTCTCTTTAATCTTAATCAGATAGGGTTCCAACTCTTACTAAAACTGGAGAAGGGGATGATTTCTCATTCCCAAGACCATGGTTATTCCACCCTGAATTCTCGATTTTGGGGCTATTAGAATCAGAAACCCATTACGACTTTTTAACACGGATTTTTCGCGAAAAGAACAAATTTGCAATATTTACCTAGATGCCCATAGTAATGTCACCTCACACACTTGAATGGGATCCCTTCATAATATAGGGCTTATTTATGGATTTTTGTTCAAATTTGAATGGAAATTGAGACAGGAAGCCCAGCTGTTAGGTTCACCCCGACAAGAATTTGGGCCAAGGCCATATAAACAATCTGCAAACAATATTTATTAACTTCATAAAAACACCCTATAATATTCCAAGTTTCGTGGAAAACCTAATATGACCAGAATTACAATGATAATGCCAGAAGACACAACCATACTAGAACCATCAACAAATTTTCAGAATGGGTTGAAACTCAATCAACCATAATTTTAAAAAGAGGGACTACAAGCCCCACTGCCATAATTGGTTGAGAGGCTTTCCCGTGTCCTTGTTTTATCTTATAAGCCAACCCATCCAACCCTTGGCTAAAATAAGGCATAGGGACAAATAACCCATAATTGGTGAGATTTTTTTTGCAGTCTGATTTCTCATCACATTCATGATCATACGCTTACTCGTGAACCTTCCCACAATGAATGCCTCCTCCATCCATGAAATGTCATCGTGTTTTACCCATTTTCCTAAAATAAGATAAGGCTCTTCTCCCTTCCTTTTTACAAATTTTGTGTTTTTCTTCTTCACCTCCTCCCTCACCAGCACAAGGGGCTATCAACAGGTAGGATATGGGCCTCCATTAAGCATCTCCCATGTCAAAATATCACACAGAAAACCAGTGGAGGAGCGAGGCGGGAAAATGAGAAGAATCAAATTGATAACAAGGATAGAAATGGATCGAATGTGGTTTATGTAGAGGGGAAATTTCGATGGATTAGGGAATGGTAACAACGATTTTATGAGAGAAACATGAAGGGGATCCATAAGAGTATGAGGGAGGCATGAAAAACTTAATAGAATGGAGTCAGGAAGTTTCTGTGAAGGAGAGGACGACTTGTGGGAGGGCCCCAACATGCATTCAGGAGACATGTCAATTCTAGAAGGAAGTGAGTCTGATAATGATGGCGCTAAAGTCAAAGACTCTTTCCAATTTGGTGAGGCAGTACTCCTAAGCACTTCATGCTGGAAAGCCAAAATCTGATGTCCTTCCAACGGGTCTTCAGAAAAGTTGACGAACTTGTCTTCGACGATGAAATCATGTGTGTATATATATATATATATATATATATATATATATATATAGCATTTTGTTCATGTAAATAATTAAACAAAAATTAGGCAATGCCACTTTTAAATTTATAATTAATTTTATGTTTCTTTTTTCAATGATACCAAACGTCAGAGTCATAATGTCAGTTAATTGGTATATTTAAACCCAAAAACAAAATAAAATAAAATAAAGTTAATTAATTTGAAAAACACTTAAAAAAAATCATTTAAAAAAAAATGAAATGTAGACAAATTTTAAATGTGTATTTTTAGGGGTTTTCGTAATCATGATATTTGGTATTTAATGGCATGGCTGAAGAATGATTAAGTTTTCAACCTAAAAAAAGGAGAGATACTGCATCATCACTTTTTCATTTCAACATTTTTTTTCATGTCTTTCGTAGTGACCATGATACTTGGTCTTTAATGCCAAGATTGGAAAATGTTTGAATTTTAACCCTAAAAAAAGGACGCGATGTTGTATCACCACTTTTTCATTTCAACGTGGTTTCTCAGGTCTTTCATAATCATGACATTTGAATTTTAATGCTCTGGTTGAAAAATGTTGTAATTTTAACCTTGAAATGAAAAAAGGGTGATGTTGCATCACCATTTTTCAAAATCAACACGAAAATCATGATTTGATGCGACCTGCAAAAAAATGAGAACTTGGTAAAGTTCTCATTAAGTCAATAACATTTTTTGTTGTCAAAGCTCAAGAAAATTCATACATCAACCTCCAATACTCCAAGTTAGTGCTAGATAGTTTTGGAAAAAAATATCTTTATATTGATGTGAACAAGTGGACCCCTAAATTATTTCCAAGCATGAGGCCCTAAGAGGGCTTGATGAGGGTTGTTATTGTAGCTACAATATAAGGTTAGTGGTAAACCATAAACCACCACCTTATTCAAATCAAATTAATTAGTGATGAACCAAAAACCACCATATTATTCAAATCAAATTGGCTAGTGGTTATATAAAACCACCACATTTTTTAAGTCAAAATGTTTAGTGGTAAACCATAAGCCACCAATATCCATGGAATATGGTCAATGGTCAACCAAAAAAACCACTAAATAAAGTAAATACTATTAGTGGTCAACAAAAAAAAACCACCAAATAAAGTGAATATGGTTAGTGGTCAACCAAAAAAAACATTATATGAAGTAAATATGGTTTGTGGTCGACCAATAAAACCACCACCTAAAGAATCCAAAGCCCCACCTTGGATCCTTTCCAGAATGAACTATTGAAAAAATTCTCACCTTGCACCTAGTAGGGGAGGAATATCAAATATCAAACTTCAAGCTTCAAAGTCAATCAAAACTTAATCAACATTTGGGAATTCCAACATAACAACTAGTCTTCTCAACAATAATCTTTTAGTTATTCACTAGGAATTTTCAAACATACCAATTGTTCACTTCTAGATATTGGCAGTTTTTTAGGCATATATTCACTGAAACTCGGTTCAATAGTTTCAGATTGAATATGGAAAAATTTATTGGTATAATTATTCAAACTATTGCTTTCAGGAGGGGGGGGATGTTAGACTGTGAGTCCCTAAACAATCGCAAATTTCGAGACCACATAGATGAGTTGTAAACCCTATCCTCAACGAGGTGTTGTTATGATCTATTGATGTGTTGTCAGTGAGATCTAGATCTAGAATGGTTCAATTGATGTATTATAAATTCATATCTTGAGATCAATACAATGAGTAAGAGAATGACTTAAGGTATTTTTTTCCACTTTGATTGTCTTGTCTCACTCATGTCAATTGTTAACACTTTGTGGGACTTAAGATTTAGTAAATTAATATATGAGGTCTTCTTCTTTAAATAAGGCCCATAATATAGTGAGTGGGTAATTTCTTTATGTAAAAGGGTTTTCATTATTAGATAAGACCCACTTAAGTGGTTGGTACTATTAATCATGGGACTATAAGTAGTTAGGGTTTTTCTAGTAAGAAACTATTTTAATAGAGGTAGAAGGAAATGTTGTGGAAAATATAACAATGGGATTCAATCTGATATTCTAATGTACTAAAACAAAATATTGAATCCTTCTACAATTTGCGGAAACAAAATACGATCATGCAATCACATAACAAGTAAGAGAAAGAAATTATCGATCGCACAACACAAGATGTATCTGGGGAAATAAATTGCTCAAAACCTTGCTATTTGTATATTGCATAAATTCAAGGTCATGAAACAATACAATGCTCTTTCTCCACTGAGAAACTTCTTGCACTCGGCTGACTATCTCACTCTGATCTAGCTCAGATCTGACTTGCAATCAAAGAAATTTTGGTCCAATATTTAATTTATTTCTTTCCTCTGCCTGGCTTGCCTTCCGTACGTATTCTTGGGCTAATTGAGCCTCTATTAATTAGGAAAATACCAATTAATGATTGTGCAATCCTTCAAGGCCTTCCAGATGACCTCATGCATGACATGTACAATTTTTTAATAGTACAACTGATAGATATCTTCACTTTAACCTCAGTCTCAACTGGGCCTTCCTTAGAACTGACATGCAACAACTATTTATAGTGAATTATCAGTTAACTGATTGATCACTACTTCTAAATTAAATCAGATTTAATTCACTCGACCTATCACTAGCTCATCTCTCAGTTAGAACTAGTTAAACTGTTTTTAAATCAAATAATTGAGTTAACTAATTACAACTCCCAAATAACTGTAACTAGACCCCCTTAAATCATGGAAAGTACTCTACACGCCTCCTCTTTGACCTCTAACTTGAATTTCCTAAGCTAACTAAGTCTTCCTCACTTACTTAACTAATAAAAGTTGTCATGAAATGAAATTACAATTTTTCTTCCAAATTAATTAAGGGAAAATTAAATCAGAAGCCTCATATGGTGCCATTTTCTGGATTCCATTTTCAATGTTTCTTGTTGCCAATTTCAACAAATGTAACATTTTCTCAAATATTGTTATTGTATTGGAGATTTTCTCAAAGGAGGTTTCTCCTCCAAGAGGCCATTGAACATTGATCTCTATTTTGAAATTCACAATACAAGGGTAATATTTTATAAGTTTAATCTCATTATCTCTTGTATTTTATTTTCTACACTTATTTCTTTGAATATTGTTCATGATATGTTATTTTTTCTAGTTAAGTAAATTATATAATTTCACTCAAGAAAAATGAGTAAGAGGGAATTCCCAAACCAAAGAAAGTAAGAGGGATACAATTTTCTATTTTTGAACTCAAAATAAAAGCCCTTAATTAAACAGAATCCAAGTTGTAAGAGAAATGCGGGAGGATGGAAAACCATACTCTTAGCTTAATAATGAATGCTAAAGAAAATGCAATTTATGGCCAAATGTAAATAAAGGTAGGATTTAGAATCAAAGTGATGGATGTATGCAAGCAAGAGTACTCAGAAGTGGACATTGAAGCCAATTGTTGTTAGCAATTAATTCAATTCACCTTGGGAGGGTTTGATAGTAATCACGACTATTCTCCTTGTTTTCGATTGCATTCCCAAATTGTTATTTATCCTTTACTTAAGATTTAGTTAGTGATTTCAAAAGCAAAGGTAGAACCCCAACTTCCTTCCAACAATGCATTTTGGGATTAGCTTGTCTAATGTGTAATTAGTGCAGCAACCATTTCATGTTTATCAACATATCTATAGATATTTGTGTTTATGAGCAGGTGATCATATATCCCAAACCCCCACTAACTCATTCATTAGAGTAGTGAGAAATTCAAATCAAAGATAATAAGAAAGGAGATAGAGCTATATTAGAGACCCTATCCTCTTAGGGTCTCGTTCTTCTACCCAATATTGAATTTAGCACATTACATTTGTTGTATTATTTCCTCGCATTCACCTCATATTTATTTGCATTCCCTTGATTTGCATTGATTAGATTAAAGATTAGATAGATTAGAGAAAATAATAGACCTTCTTACCTCGTGTGTGACATAAGGGCTATAATTGTAATAGATTTCCATTTCAACAAAGAAATTTCTAATTAGGCCCTCTTGCTACAGGCCATTTTGTCACATCTAGTCAACATGCCTTCAAATAGGATCTTTCACATCCTTGAACACTTTTTCATCCTCCCTACACAAATCCCTAAGCATGACTCTCTTAAAATTCTGAATTTTTGCCTCAAACTGCTTCATTTCAGTGAATTTTAGGCCCAACGCACCTTGGCCCTTTAAATACCAGTGTTCACCAATAGGTTGGCCCTCTCCAAACTTGTGTTTATCACCAACAATTTTCCCCTTGCTTTGGGTGCGTTAATTCTAGAAATTCAAAAAAAAAAAAGAATCTCGAAGCTTCCAGGAGTTGTTATAACTATTTATCTTGGATGAAAGTATCAAATCCTATCTTATCCTACCTTGGAGATTTCACATCTTATCCCTTGAGCTCATCCTCCCATCAAGAGTGGATCGTAAGCCTAGATTTGTAAATGGATAAGAACCCTTAACTTACCTTCCTATTTTATATATTTGTGGCCATCCACAAGCTAGGGGTTGGCTTTTGGAGATATATTCTACCCTCATGCTGCTATTGTGACAGTCATTACTCCATGCATTAGGATGACATAGAGGTACACTTTGTGGCAAGGAAGGACAATTCAACTTGGAGAAGCTTTTCTACAAGATCAACTCCTATATTTTTTTGTAACTATCTCCATTTCTATTGATACAATGAGTTTATTATTTTCCTATATGTGATGTTATGATTTCATGTATTTCAATACCATGTTGATCCATTGAACAAGGTGATTACATGATACTACATAGATGTCATAAATCGTTGGCTTGTGTTGTTTTATTGTACAAGTTATAATTATAGTGATCAAAGCTAGGTGTTACACAACAATTTGTTATCGTCCCTGCAATTCCCCATCCCGCACATTGGAGGGCTCATTCCATGACTTGTGAGCAGTGACATAACCTGAAAACACTTTCATGGCATTCCCCTAGACATGGACTTTCATTTCCCTGAAGACATATCCTTGTGAAAAACCCTAAAAATAGCCTTTTCATCCTTAGCGCAACTAGCCTGTGTTATACCCACGCCAATGGGGGAAATACTTCAAAGAGGGTGCGCCAATTGGTTCTCTGTCTTAGAGTCCCACTCACGCCAGGCTTAATAAAGGGTGTTTTTTAAAAATAAATGGTAGAAGATTGACTTTAACCAACTCCTGAACTGGTATCTAAATTGAGTTGGGACGTTTGGCTCCAGATCCCCATGTAGAGGAAGTAGTTTTCCACCTCTCATGGAAGCTTCCTTGATGATAGGGCCAATCCCATGATTGTAGGGACCCTAACTCCCCTTCCACCATCTATATAAGCTTGCCATTTCCCTTTGAAAGCTAATCTCCAAGAGCCTTCATAGCCTAAAGAATGCTGCAAGAGCTTTGATAGTCCTCATAGTGCCAAATCCATAGCGAGGATATTGACGATCGAGGAGAGAGGCTTGTCCCCATTCCCGACAAGCTTTACTGAGACGTATTCCGCTGACGACCCGCCGAAGGAAGGTTCGGCGTCAGAGCCTGGTTGTATTTTCCTTTGATGAATTAATGATAAGCGACTATTGGTTATGGTTCCACTCGTATTGTTCATTATGATCATGAGTTGTGTCTTCTCTCACTGATACATAATTGCATATATCGGGTTTTACGCTTGTGTTTGTCATGTTTCTTGTGTGTGCAGGTGTTCGATCGCAATGAGCGAGAGGATTGTGATCCGCTGGAGCAAGGGAATGGGAACGTCATCTTCTCTACGAACAACATCGTTGGACTTGAGGTAGGCCTTCTTCGCAAGTTGGTTTATTGTAATTAGGAACCTGCGCCTTAGCGTGTTACGATTGTTGCTAGACCCGAACTGGGCTAGTAGGGATCGCCTCTGTCCGCAGAGAAGATTTACCTCCACAAAAAACTCGCGACTCCACTAGGGAGTTAGCTTTTTGTTTGCTTTATAAACTACAGACGAACCCTGAAGTTAGCCAGATAGCCTTTGAAACGCTCTTGCTTTGCATTAGTGAAAGTAGATGAATGCTGCTTCAGTCAATCTCCGGTTTAGTTTATGAACTGAACACTTGGAGTATTGTCTTGTCTTTCGGTCGATTCTTGACTTTACTTGCTTGATCAACTCTTTTGGCTGGTCCTTTTCGTGTCTTTGGCTTTTGGTTTAAGCTCCAACATCACTGGTCTGCTTCTTGGATTGCTTATTTTTTATTTTTCCGTAGTAAACTCGGCTAGCATGCTTTTCAGTGTGATAGTCACGCCCAATGGCGCATGTTGTCAGTGTATTACTTGCGCCAATTCTATTTTGGCTCTAGTTTCAGCCTTACAGTCGCGCCAATACTGTAGGGTGCTAGGGTTTACTGTGTTTTGAGCCTTCTGGGACTAATCTAGGTGTTTGGTCTTGTTTTTTCAACTGCTTGAGTGTTCTGGAGCCTTGTTTGACTGACTGTGACCTTCTTCCTTTGGTTGTTTGCCCTTTTCTGTCGATTTTACATTCTAGCCCTTGGGCATCTAGGTGTTATTGTGCGTCAAGCCTCCCTTGGGATTTTTTGGTGTTTATCTATTCAGTCAACCTTGTGATTTCTTCTCTGCATTCATTTGGTGGTTGTTCATAATTTTATTGTGTTATTCGAGTGATTGGCTTCTTCTTCATTTGAATTCCGCTTTGTCTCGTTTTGGGCCTGGATCATATGGTTCATTTGAGTCTTTGGGTGTCTTTTGATTTGAGGGACTTTTTGTCGATTTGAGATCTTATTGTGTGCTTGCATTGAGTGAAATTTGATTGTTTTCCTCTTTTTCTTTTGCTTCTCAAATTGCTTGTCTCATTAGTTTTCATTTTGTTGGTGCATTTTTCCATTAAACATTGAAAATACAAAAAAAATCTCTTTTGCGTTGGATTAGTTAGTGTGAATTAAATCTTTTTCAGTGTTATTAGTGATTAGTAACTTTGAAAGAAAATTTTTTAGTTTCCATTAGCTGCATTAGAGATGTCATTGGTCGTTGTCTGATAATTTTGTTTTTGTGTGAAAAGCTCTTAACTCTCTCGTAATTAGCTTTCATCGAATGAAATGATATACTGTGGCATGTAATGTGCATTTAGGCGATTTTGAGACATAACACTCGCTAGGGCCTGAAAATTGAAACATAATTGAAGATAAACATTAAAATTCATTCAATTTACACTAAGGCAGCATTGAAACATTAACGGAATATTTAGAGGTCTAGGCTAGAGACGTGTTCCGACGTCTTTAAACCTAGTAGCTGTCGTTTGCCTCTTGGCTTTAGACAGCACTAGTACGGACTTGTGCTCCCCGTACCATCGCGCATATAAAGGGAGACCCCACTAGGTTTCTATCCTTTATCCATAGGAAGCCAAGTCTGTTGCCCTATACTCGTGATACACCGGACACAGCATCCGGGGAGATTTCCTGCACGTACGTTAAGTCCTTGGTTGATTTCTCTTTCATTTTGAAACCAAGGTGTATATTGCAGTTCACGGTTATTTGGTACACCCTTTGCCTAGTATTCCTGAGCAGTCATTTTGATCTTATCTGACTCCTTAAATTTTAAAAGATCACCAAGCGCTTTTCCTTTCACGCTTGCTTCAAAACTGAAAGAGATAGAGTCATCTTTCATCTGTTTCTCGACTCTTAAAACATGAAACGGTGAAGTTTCTAAGTTTCAATGTCGTAAAATAAATCACCCGCAATCACACGCCCTGTTAGATTTTTCTTATTGGTTGTTTGATTGTGTGCCTTGAGTATTTTTCAGATCGTGTGTTGTGTTTGATCTTTTCCTTTTGTCATCATTGTCACAGTGGCAGAACCTTCCGTTTCGTCTACTGAAAGTCCATATACAGACGATTCATCAGAGGTCTCGCAATCCTCTGCTGAGCTACAGCAGCACATCATTACCGAGTTTCCCGACGGGGGATCGGTTCTGTCTGAGCTTCCCTTTGGAGGACCAGTTGAGTTCAATTGGCCCTTTTCCAACCCTTGGTCTGGATTTGGATTAGGAGAACATTTCCCTCCTCTTACATCAGTTTCGCCTTTTTTAGCTACTGTTATTCCTCCTAGTCCTCGCCGTCTGTTACGAGATCTAGTGGCAGGTTCAAATATGAGTGAATCCAGTCATTCTGCTAGTGAGGAAATCCCCACGTCTGGTGAATATTACCAGCTATTCCTAGAAGTAACCCGGAAGCTATTCCTAGAAGACAACACCGGATCATCTGTTATGTCTTCGCCCGGTCCCTCACTACCAGCAAGGTATAGATCCTTAGGTCAGATTATCGCCGCCACTGCCTCTATGGGGGTATCAGCTCCTTCTACGAGGCCGGTTGTTCCTTCACTGGGGATGTCTCCTAGGACACCTGTCATGTCATCCCCTCAGGTCACTTCTGTGCCCGTCAGGCCCATTGTTTGTGTGGCTGCATCTACACCTGCTGTTACCACTCAGTCCGTAAGGACCACATCACTTCCCAAAGACATCTATATAGCTTCTGCTATGTCGGAGAAAATTTCTCCTGAGGAGTATCGATTTTCCCTACAACATTCGAACCTCGAGGCCGGACAATCCTCTCAAGATCCCAACCACTCGTATTTTTCGCATTATGCACAGGATGGTACACCCGTGTACGTTTTTCCATATCAGTACGATGAGTACAGGAATCCTTTACGTTTACCCGCTTCTGAGGCTCAACTTCATGCTCAGGGTTTACCGTATAATCAGGCTGGGCAGTCTTATAACCCGCAAGGACAACCTTTTCAAGGCCAACCTCCAGGCCAGCTTGGCTATCCTTATGACCCACAAGGTTACCTTGCGGGCCAGCAGGGGCCATTATACAGTCCGCAAGGATAGTATTACAACCCTTCAGGTAAACCGGGGTACCAACCGGGGCCGGTATATGGTCCTGGGGGGCAAGTCCAACCTTCACAACCCATGCAACCTCAGTATCATGTTGCTCCAAATGTTGCACATAAGCCAGGACCATCTTATGGTCCTGCTGCAGGTCAAACCGGTTAGCAGCCACCACCTAGCTCCATTCCACCACCAGGCCAACCGGCCCATCTAGCACAACCTGGTGCTCCACAACAGCCAGGTCAACCTGCACAACTGGCACAACCTGTTCACCCAGGGTAACCTATTCAACCAGGTCAGCCCGTTCACCCAAGGCAGCTTGTTCAACCAGGTCAGCCTGTTCAGCCTGGCCAGCCTATCCAACCAGGCTAGCCTACACATCCTGTCAACCCTGCTCAACAACCGATTTACTCGATTCCACAACCGAATCAACCGTTGCATCCTAATTATCGCCCTCAGCAGGGTCCCACCTATCAGCAGCCCGCTCAACCCCAAGGCGGTTACTACCCTCACGGTCAATCTCGACCGACTTATAATCCGCCCCAAGCTTCCCATTATTACACTCAAAAACCCGGCTACACCTATACTCAGCAGTGAAATCCACAGACTGCTCAAACAGGGTCGACATATAATTAGGGTCCATACTCTAGTTATCAACCCCCGTACACTGGTTACCAGCAACCGAATCGGGCTGGTTATACGCCCTATACCCCCTACGGTCAGAATCCTTTGGGAAAAAACCCATGGGGGCAAGGATACACTCAACCATAATGGAGTACAGGTACCGGTCCTTATAGAGGGCCTGGCATGCCGTTTAATCTGAAATTGTCATTCTTGGCTACCTTGGAGTTACCGGACGTTTCTAAATTAACCAATGATTTGATTCTTCATAATCCTTATTGGCCTCCGGTTCTGACCAAGGTACCCGGCGACTACCCTAAGTTTGAAGGTAAAGCTGGTGAAGACCCCCAAGCTCATGCAATGACCTACCATTTGTGGTGTTTGTCTAATTCTTGGGTCAATGATTCAATTCGTCTACGTCTCTTCCAGCGCACTCTTACCGGTGCTGCTGCTAAGTGGTATATTGAACTACCCTGTGGCATCTTTCAAGTTTTCAATACTTTAGCAATGGCTTTTTTGACCCACTTTCAGTTACCGGTTCACTATGAAGCCAGGACGCATCTCCTGAATTCTTTGAAGCAGGATAAAGCCACCCACATATCCGATCATATTCATGAGTGGTGACGTCGTCGTAGGCTAATCAAGTTTGACATACCTGATCAACTACTAACTCATTGGTTCACCACGTCCTTCGTTAACAAAATCGCTCAAGATATTGCTATGGGGGCATGTGTGACTGAGGAACAGGCCATTGCGCGTGCCCAGTATCTTGATCTAGTATACTGTCAGTCCGGCACGCTGTATGATATTTTGACTGATGCTCCACGCCCAGGAACCTCTAAAGCTCCACCTACCCCAGTGGTGGACGGTGTTATTGGTTCCGTGTCTTAAAATTCTCGAAAATATTCAAATGGGAAGCAGAAGTCCAATTCGTCCAATAATTCTGCTCTTCCTGCCCCTCCAGATTCTGGCAAAACTGCAGAGGTTAACGTCATTCAGGCTAATCTTACGGAAAAAGCATCCAAAGGAAATAAGAAGGGAAAATGAAAATCCAAACCCGACGCCCCAAATTCAGAGTCTTCTAAACCTCGTACTGATGATGGTTCCCAACGTAAACCGAAGTACCCCTCCCTTATTTGTGAAGGAGATCATTATACCAAGTATTGTCCCAAATGATCTGAAATTAGTCAACTTTTCAAAGGCTCTAAAGGGACTCCGGAAGTTCTTAAAGAACCGTTCCCATCTCAGTAGACCCAGATGGTTGAACAACAGTCACCATCTGCACCATTTGGGTCCCAGGTCTTTATGATGAATGGTGCTGCACCTGTCTCAATCGCTACGCGGTCGAAGGAATACGCTGGATCACGTTAGGTAGCTGGAAAGGAAGTTGTGGATGGTCCACCTCCTCTGCCTATCTCTAGTTCTTTGGAGATTGAGAAGCCTACTACTGAACCTGTTGTGAGGCCACCTTCTAAAGTTGTTCTGCGAAGGTCTTCCTACAATCCAAATGCCCGTGCCGCTCAGAACTACAGTATTATTGAGGATTTGGCCCAGGCGCCTTCTTCTATTTCTGCATTGGAAGTCCTTCAAAGTTTCCCTTCGCAACGGAAAGCTTTGTTGTCTGCAATCGGTGGAATCGATCCCACTGATTCTAGTCTTCTCACCTTCGACTTAGAAAACTTTACCCCCCGACTTCTGCATCAAATTTCTCTTGTGATACAAGTTGGGATCAACGGTATTAACATCCATAGGGCCGTTGTAGATGAAGGTTCTTCCACCTATCTCATGTCATCTGCCTGCTGGAAGGCCTTTGGCTCTCTAGCACTTTCATCATCTCCCAATGCCTTAGAGGCATTCGATGGTCGAGAATCCAAACCCCTGGGTGTTCTCGAGAGTTTTCCGATTATGTTACAGGGGAAGATAGTCAACGTAGAAGTAGAAGTGGTTGACGCCAAGCTTAACGACAATCTGCTTCTCGGCCATAGTTGGACTCATGCCATGTTATGCGTGCCATCCACCCTCTTCCAACTTCTTAAGTTTCCTCATGAGGGAAAAAATTTTACTGTGGATCAGTTGTCTTTCTTGACCTCCACCTCTGAGAACAACGTTCCTTACGTGGATAAGATCCTCAATCCCCCTGACAGTGTAGGACCCGGTCTCTTCAAGGACCCCGTCCTCATGGGTATTTTTCCCGCACCGCCACCACACACCGTTCAAGTTAATATGGTCTCCAGGTCTGATGACCCATGGATCATCCCTTCACCTGAATAGGTGACCAATTTTCTAGAATCGATGCCCTTAACTCCAGTAGAGATTAATTACTGTGAAATCGTCACCACATTCGATCCTCCTCCCTCTCAACATGCTCCCTCGAGCATGGCTTTAGATATCTACTCTCAATCCCCCTGGCTTGGTGAGGTCAACTCACCTAATCCTCTAAAAGAGACTTTTCCTTCTGACGAAGCCATTATTGAAACAATGTCTCTTGAGGAGCTGCCTTGGAGCAATGGACATCATTGTTCCTCCTTCATGCCCAGCCTAGGGGTAATGTCAGATTGTCTAGAGCGTTCTGCATCTTAGGTTCCTACTCCGCCTCTCTAGACGCCCATTTTGACTCATGAGGTTATTTTGGAAGGAAACCTGAGCAACATTACTCAAACCACTCCGATCGACATCTCTGTCAAACCGGGGATAGTTGAAAATATACATGTGGGAGTAACTTGTTCTCCTGATGAGATACGAGTTTATACTGATCTTTTTCGTGAATTTAGAGACGTGTTCAATTTTTCCTATGAGGAAATGCCTGGGATTGATCCCAGCATAGTAGTGCACGAGATTCCTACCTATCCCGATGCGAAACCCGTGCGCCAATGCCTACGCCCGATGCATCCTAGCAAAGCCGCTGCCATTAAAGCAGAAGTTGAAAAACTTCTGAACGCGGGCTTCATTTACCCAAATCCCCTCACAGAATGGGTCTCAAATATCGTCCCTGTAGATAAGAAATAGGGCACTATAAGAGTCTGTGTTGATTACCGTGATATTAATCAATTCTGTCCTAAGGACAATTATCCCACCCCCTTCGTAGATCAAATCATCGACGAATGTGCTGGGAGTGAGATTTATTCCTTGATGGAAGGCTTTTCCGGGTATAATCAGATAAATATTTTACCCGCCGATCAACACAAGACTGCATTCATCTGTCCGTGGGGTACCTTTGCTTATAAAAAGCTCCTGTTCGGCTTGAAGAACGCTGGAGCTACTTTCCAGCGTGCTATGTCTTACGCATTCCACGACATACACCATATCGTTCAGCCTTATCTGGACGGTCTTCCAGCTCACTCAGCTCGGCGAGAGGACCATCCCGAACACCTCCGCCAGATTTTCCTTCGTTGTCGATGCTATAATATCCGGCTCAACCCTCGTAAATGCATCTTTTGCGTGGATTCTGGCCGTCTTTTGGGATTCATAGTCTCCAAGGACGGGATTCGCCTCGACCATATAAAATTCGAGGCTATTGTCAATCTCCCATCACCCTCCTCGTTATATAAATTGCAGAGTCTGCAGGGAAAAGCTAATTTCCTTCGACGCTTCATCCCAAACTACACGGAAGTTGCCAAAGGTTTCATGCGTCTTTTAAACAGCATGTTCCCTTTCGTTGGGATGAGATTTCTCAACGATCCTTCGAGAAGCTAAAGACGTTACTTGTTAATGCTTTGTTGCTTCGTCCTCCAAACTATCACTGTTATTTCACTCTATATTTGGCCACCGCATTTAGCACCATAGCTATGGTTCTGGTGCAGGATGACGATGATGGAAATGAACACGTTGTTTATTACCTATCACGGAATATTCTCGACACAGAAACACGTTACGCTCACGTCGAGAAGCTGGCATTAGCCGCAGTGCAATTTGTGCAGCGTTTTTGCCTCTACATCCTGCTACGTACAACAACCGTGGTTTCTGATTGCAACCCCATGACATATATTCTATCTCAGAAATTACTCGGGGGAAAATACTCCAAATGGATCGTTATCCTTCAGGAGTTCGACTTAGATTTTACCACTGCTAAGTCGACCAAATCACTGGTTTTTGTGGATCTCATTTGCTCCCTCCCGACAAACTCCACCCCATCTCATTCCGAGGATCATATCCCAGACGAAACACTCTTCCTTATAAACACTCGCGACCCATGGTACAGCGACATCATAGTGTATCTTCAAACATCAACGTTCCGGTCTGAGTTGACCAAAGATGCCCGACGTCGGATTCGGCATCAGTCTCAACCCTACCGCATTGTAGGAGATACGTTATACCGGGTTGGAGTAGATTCGGTACTCCGCCGGTGCTTAACCCTGGAAGAGGTTGAAAGAGTCTTGAATGACTGTCATAGTGGCACCTGTGGCGGTCACATGTACGGATATGCCACTGCCCAGAAGATTCTGCGTGCAAGTTACTTCTGGCTGTCGAAGTTCAAATACTGTATTGTTTCAGTCCGCAAATGTCATGCGTGTCAATTTTTTCAGCGCAAGATGTGCGTGCCACCTCTTCCTCTGCATCCTGTCATTACTATCATCCCTTTTTTGAAATGGGGCGAAGATTTCATGACGTGTAACCCTCATTCGGTCGGGGGGCATGCATATATAATCGTCGCTGTCGACTACTTTACTAAGTGGGCCGAAGCGATGCCTACACTAGCCGCCGACGGTAAGACAGCTGCCCAGTTTATTTTCAACCACATTATTGCACGTTTCGGGGTCCCTCAGGCCATTGTTACTGATCATCTCACTCACTTTAGAGATTACATGATGGCCGAGTTGACATCAAGATTGGGCTTACGACACGATAGCTCAACACCATATTACCCCCAGGCCAATGGCCAGGTTGAGGCTGTGAACAAATTTTTGGTCACAATGCTTCAAAGAACAGTTGGTATTCATACGTCCAATTGGCACCTCCAATTTTTCTCAGCTCTATGGGCCTACCGGACGTCAGCAAAGAATGTGACCGGGTTCAAACCATTCCAATTGGTGTATGGTCTGGAAGCAACTCTTCCGGTTGAGTGCGAAATTCCTTCTTTAAATTTGGCTGTGGAACTTTTTCCTGACACTTCTCCTGAAGAAGAGCATCTCTTGTATTTGGAACGGTTGGATGAAACCCGCCGCTTGGTTTCTTTAGTCATTGAAGCACAGAAAAAGCAGGTCAAAGCCCACTTTGATCAATCTGTATCTCCACGTTCCTTTGTCGAAGGGGACCTCATCCTCCTATACGACCAAGCGCACGACAAAATTGGAGCAGGCAAGTTCCAACCCATGTGGCATGGGCCCTACATTGTAAAATGAGTATTGAAAAATGGGGCTTATGAGCTCATTGATTATGGAGTTCCGTTGGCGCAGCCTAGAAATGGGTTGTACCTTAAAAAATACCACGCTTGAAGTTATTTTCGGTGTGGTGTGTGTACATAGGTGTGTATATTCATTTGTGTGCATGTGTGGTGTGGTGTGCGATGTAAGCATCTTTCTGTTGATCGGGTCTTCCTGATCGTGCATATGTCTATTACTCTGTTTGTGGGTTTCACGGATGGTGCCTCCCGCAGTACCAGGAATCTGTCCTCGGCAACCTGGGTAATCTACGATCCTGCTGGTGAATTGGTTAACCTGCAAGGTGTGTGTCTGGGTCCTACTACAAATAATATCGCAGAATATAGTGTCGTATTGGAATTATTAACCGAGGCTGTGGACCTTGGCATTCGTGAATTACTTGTGTATTTAGACTCACAACTTGTAGTATTACAGCTTAATGGTCACTATTCAGTTAGAAACCCATCCATTTTACGTCTGTATCTGCGTATTCATTTACTGGAAAGGAATTTTGATTATATCACATATCAACATATACCCAGGCATATGAATACATTAACAGATGCAGTAGCTAATTTGGTTTTAGATAGACATTTGCACAATTTATAAACAAAAACATCATCACATGTAAAGAGATCCATCCAGAAATAGGTATATATATATATATATATGTGTGTGTGTGTGTCGAAATGTTTACATAGTGTGCACCACATGAAATCAAAAAATATACATGTTCGTCTTAATACAGCCGGAGACGACATGTCTCTCAAAAAATATGCAGGAAAAGCCCTAGATGTCTAATCTGCATGGTGCTCGTGGTAACACGCCACTGCGTGCACTAAGCATCTCAGTAGTCGGTGGAGGCGACTAGGCACCCCCACAGTGTGTCGCTGGTATGCTAGCGGAACATCTGCTAGCCGTGCATAGTCCGGGATCCCCCGGGCGATGCCCTCCAAGTTCTGGATAAATTCGCCGTTGTTGATCATAATCAGCTTCCTATGAAATTTTCACAGGCAATCTAGCTTAAAGCTCTCAAATTCCCCCTTTTAGCCTTGGAAAATCATTCTTACGCCTATCGTTCCCATTTCCCACCTCCAAATTACATTTTAAAAGGCAGAAAACTCCACATTTGAAAATATTTAAGGCCGAAAAACTCATATTTGAAAATCTATAAAGCCTAGCACCTTTCGGCCAGATCCCTGCGCCCTTTCCCTCCATGTAATTCAGTGCTGGAACCGAGGGAAAAAGCACTAGGTGCTTATCAAAGTATATTGGGCGCATTTTGAGCCGTCCGATCAAACCATAGATCAACATATCGCAGCCCTCCCGCCGTTGTGGTCCCCGCGCCCAAAAAAACACTATTCAAAACTACCCGGTATTAATTGCACCGCCTTTCGGCGAAGGGCGGTAATTCTCGTCGGGCCAGCGATTCCATACACTTTCTGCCATGCGTCCTAGCGTACGGTTCCAAAACTGCCATTCATCGTGCGTTATTGTTCGGAACAGGATGCCCAGTGATATCGCTATCAGCCGTCCGATTTGAAGCTCTTCATCCAAGGGCTATCGCGCTCTGAAGCTGCATGGGGTTTAACCTTAGGCAAATCATACCCCTGGCCCACTGTCTATCACCTCCGTCACTCTTTCAACTATCGATCTCCTCCTGAGATCGGACAGTCAAGATCCCATCATTCCCGCCGTTGACCTGTCTCATTGTCAGCGCTCCATGTCATCCTTTCCACATAATCTTTCATACGTACACCCGTGACCTGTTCCACATGTGTGTCACATGTTTCCTCATCTCGTATATATTCCTGGCTTAAACCAAATCTTCATTCGTTTTACGTTGAAAACCTCCGCCCAGTACACCAGCCATAGTTCCACTTCGTTTTCATTGTCACCCTGCATATTTCCGCCACTTCATCACGTCGCTCTGTTACACAGTCATCTCCATTGCATCGACGTCCCCATGCATTTGTTTCTTGACGAGTTTGCGGGTTTTGCAGGTTCACGACAACGGAAAATTGTCATTATTCACAGCCTCCATTACAGAAGCCAAGGGTGCAAGAAAGTACCAGTTTTCAGATATGAAATTCATGAAGAAAGTCTTGGGTAGTTGCTGCGACATGACCACCATTAAAAGAAGCTAGCGAACCCACCAGAGCCCTTCAAAGCACAGATTTTTTGGCAGATGGAGATATTAATGTTGTGGCAAAAAGTATCAGTGGAGGATCTAATATTTCAACATTCAGCATTTAGGACTTTAAATTTCCATTCAGGGATTTGAAGGTAAAGAGTATAATGCACAAGAAAAAACACCCTCCAGGTTTCATTTCAACAGAATTTACCTTCAGAAAAGGACAGAATGTTAATATGGTTATCCCTATATCTTGTTCCTAAAGATATTTTCACCCAGAACATTTATTTCAAAAGACAGGCTACAGAGTATGTGCATCACCACAAAGTCATCAAGCAGTATGGGCATGCACGTCTCTTCCATTTTGTTTTTATGATACAATTAAATGTTTATCACCTACTTCATTTATTAAGTTTTCTCTTTCTCTATAAAACCCCCGAAGAACAGATTATTGGGAGTTCCAGATTTTATCAGAAAACTATGCAGTGAGAGGCTTTTTGTATACATTTTGTAAAATTCTTGTATGAAGGCTCAGAGCCCATAGGGTCTCAGTGAGGAGGAGTTCCATCTGTTAAAGAGGATTCTGGTCTTTGGTATTTCATAGTTTGTAACTCTCTTTTATGTGTTATTTAATATATTATTTCATTTCATCCATCTTTCTTGTATCATGTTTTGGAATGCGAGTGGCTCACTGATTTTTGGTATGGATTCATCCTAGTTGATGCCCATGCTCGGATTAGTCAAGCACTTTAAATATGGCTCATGCATGATAATGCATTTTCCATTATTAAGCTAACCATACTTACTGTAAATTAGTTTCTTTGGGAGGGTGCTTTTAAAATGCTATTATCATGTATGGATTCTTAGATTGGTAAGCCCATGCATGGTGGTATTGTATATCTTGGTATCAGCTCAATGTTAACTAATATCTTCTCAATATTTCTTTCACTACATACACCTTCTGATAACCTATGTCTGTGAAGTATTTCTGAATCGGCCCGCTTTGCAGTAAACTGTCTCTGAATTGTCTGATGCTTTGTACTAGAGTTTTACACTTTGCCTCTACAGTATTTCTTTTCATGTATCAGTTTCTGAGAGTTTGGTCCCATTCTAGTTTATTTCCCTGTTTACAGGAGATAGCATGTGAGCTGAAGTTGACAACTTCATACATTATATTATACGCTCCTTGCTATGCTAAGATGTCCTAGGCACTGGTGTATCACAACTCTAGGCTATCTCTAGGAGCGACAACATCTGCCTTCGCCACTCTCAGCCTGAGGGTCATGTACGGCATGGGTTCTCTGCACAATGGGCGACATGCCCGCGGACCTCTCTGGGCCGACATCTGCATACACATAAAATTGTTGTTAAAACGGACATATATTACCAAAAAAAATCATAAATACATAAAAATAAAAAAGAGTATCATACCCAACTCCTCATCCCAATCCTCCCCCTCCGGGAGTGGAAGATCGGGATCTCCAGTGAAATCGGTCCCAGCATAGGGCCAATCCTCGACCACAATCAACTGTCGCTGTAACCACCCAAAGAACTCGGGCCTCCAAGACATCTGTTGGCCTCCTCCTGACCTGGGCATAAGTGCTACCCAGCGAGCCATCCTCGGCTCTCTTGGTACCGGCTCAGCAACTATGGCCCCTTGGCCCTGGAAAATGGGTAGTCATTCTAGGATGAATGACACCAAAATGGAACCGTAGCCAAACTACTTTAGTTTGACTTGCTTGCATCTTTTCAGCTGCCTCTTGATATTGCTTGTCACTGCAGTGGCCCAATAGAACAATGTGGGGTTCATACACTCGGAGGCTAGTATGAGTTGGGCTTTGGTCACCTCATGTGGAGCTTGCGATCCTACAGCTCGTGTAATGGTGTGTAGCACTACTCTGAGTGCTAGATCACGGACAGTGTGGATGTCCACCTTCCCACTTCCTGATCCGGTTCGTGCCCCCGGGAACACCCTCGCCATTACTTGCTCCATCTTTTCTCCGGAAGTTCTGCTGCCCGTTAGAATGGGTACTGGGCCTCTCCGCGACAGCCCGGTGATGAAATATACGTCGGAAACCTCAAGTTCCAACACTTGGTCCCAAAGTTTAAATACTTCCTCATTTTCGTCCCATATGCTGACCAAGTACTGTAGCAGCTCAGGTTGAGCTCGTAAACATGGAGTAAGGAAGAATTTTTTGAGTCCACAGTTCTTAAGTGCATTCATACAGGCTTCATTTTCCATAGCCATTTCATCTTCCTCCCCATGTTCCCTCTCCTTCCATTCGATAACCATTGTGCTTGGTTACCTGCATCAACATGATCAAAAAAACCTTGTTAGATCTCTGTCTTGCTTGAAAATCCAGATGGATGCCTCATTGTTTGGAAATCTAAAGCGGAAAATTATGTTGTGCCATTGGCGCGACCCCTTTGTGAGTAAAATTCCATTGGCGCGGGTCCGTGCCCGATACCCGCGCCAATGGCAGAGCCCTAAAATTTTTAAAAGTCTCCTCCAGAGATCGACTGTACAATGGAAACTAATAAAAAATGGATTAAAATGGAGCTTAAGGGAACACCTTTTACCTGGAACAAACGAGGAGTTGAATGACGTCCCGGATCAATCGCAATCACTGCCGTGAGTTTGCACACAAACAAACCACTGTTGCTCTCCAAGTAAGGTAAAAAGTAAAAGTAAATTTGTTTTACCATTTAAAGCCTATTTATAACTTTTCAGGTCAAAAATTAGGTTTTAAATGTCATTTTTCTCAGTATTTTAGTATATTTTGTCGAAAATGGATTTTACACTTGCTTTTATGTGCAGCGACAGGGTTTTTACGCGACTTGGGCAATGATACGAGTTGTATTTTATACTTTTTCGGACTCGGTAAAAATGCGAAAAAGTCACTTTGGAGTCATCTTTCATCTCTTTTCTGACTCTCTAAACACGAAAAGATTGTCGAGGCCCTTGTCGTTTCAATCTCATTAAAGTGGCCACGAAACGACATCTACCCAGTATACGTTTACCCCTTTTTCGGGCTGGGATAGATTATTTACGAAAAAGGAATACCCTAGCCTATCGCAACTAGGAGGTTTCCTCAGACATAGTTTTCTACCTTTTTGGATATGAGGAACTATCTACGAAAAGGGACTGTTGGAGTTTAATTTTCCACTGTCTTTTCAAACTCTCTAAACATGAAAAGACGTCGATTTCTTCCTTTGTCAGACTCATTAAACCCCGATGACATCGAATCCAGTCGTAATGACAATATTCGAGTTCCTCCTTCCTAGGGCTCGTTAAATGTACTAGGATGGATTCATCCGAAGGACAAACTTATATGACAAGCATATGCTATCCCCTTCAAGATTGTTTTCAAAAATAATTGGGGTACTCGCCAGAAATGGTGGGGAAAAATGGAACCAGCATCATTGTCGTGTCTGCAGTATGTCGCTCTTGAACATGGCACTTGTCTACATTCGTGTCGGGTTGGGGACATCTCATCTCGTTTTTCACTTGACTCCGTGGGTTTGGGTGATCCTTTTTGACCTCTCATCTGCTCTTTGCCTTGTCACCATGACCTCTGATCTTGTGATGTCAAATACTACTGGATCCACTGTCGTGCCGCCGATATGTTCAAGAGAAGTTGACCTCTGCAAAAAATTTCAACCTTACTCTGATTCTCGCCTGATCCTGATTCACAAAATACATTATGTTCCTCTGTCTTGTGTCGATGAGGTGGGAAACACTATGGCCCACCTTCGATCAAGGTCACTTCCTGTCGACTTCAGCTCATTATCCAGGAAGCTGATCTAAAGACTCCCTTCTGGTACCTTGGAGCCTGCATGCCTCAATGGTAGGTTCTTCGCGTTCGACGTGAGGTTTTCATCATTGGCCTCTAATCAAGTGATGCTACGGGTGTTCGACGCTAGCTCATTGATTCACATGCCGTAGATTGTACCTATGGTACCTTGACGGCCATTGTCATTATTGGTGGTACCTCTCGCGTCCGTTAACAGCTTTCATCATTGGCTGGTAATCAGATGATGTTCTTGCATGTTCGACTTTAGCTCACTCATTTGCATGCTTGAACTTGTACTTTGTTCGGGTCGAGATGGAGCGCAAGACCCTGGATTTCATCTGTTTAGAATCCAGGCTGCGATTTTGTGGATTATTATGATTAGTTACATGACTCATTCATTGGATGGTTGCAACCATACCTGAGTCTATTTATTGATCCTCACTGGATGGCAACGTCCATACCTTGGATCTGGATTATTGTATACTCTGTTATGGATGGCTGTGCCCATACCACATATATCATGTATTTGAGATATCAGTTGTACTTCTATACGCATGTTTTTCGACGGCGATGTTTTCGGTTGGACACGTTCTCGTAAAGAATTTCACCCCTCTCTCTCTTTCGGGCCTCATGCCTTAGGGGGCATCTGTTACATAGCAATTTGTCACCGTCCCTGCAATTACCCATCCCGCACATTGGAGGGCTCATTCCGTGACCTATGAGCAGTGACATAACCTGAAAACATTTTCATGGCATTCCCCTAGACATGGACTTTCATTTCCCTGAAGACATCTCCTTGTGAAAAACCCTAAAAATAGCCTTTTCATCCTTGGCGCAACTAGCCTGTGTTTTACCAGCGCCAATGGGGGAAATCCTTCAAAGAGGGCGCACCAATTGGTGCTCTGTCTCAAAGTCGCACTCGCGCCAAGCTTAATAAAGGGTGTTTTTTAAAAATAAATGGTGGAAGATTGACTTTAACCAACTCCTGAACTGGTCTCTAAATTGAGTTGGGATGTTTGGCTCCGGATCTCCATGTAGAGGAAGTACTTTTCCACCTCTCATGGAAGCTTCCTTGATGATAGGGCCAATCCCATGATTGTAGGGATCCTAACTCCCCTTCCACCATCTATATAAGCTTGTCATTTCCCTTTGCAAGCTAATCTCCAAGAGCCTTCATAGCCTAAAGAATGTTGCAAGAGATTTGATAGTCCTCATAGTGCAAAATCCATAGCGAGGAGATTGACGATCGAAGAGAGAGGCTTGTCCCCATTCCCGGCAAGCTTTACTGAGACGTATTCCGCTGACGACCTACCGAGGGAAGGTTCAGCGTCAGAGCCTGGCTGTATTTTCCTTTGATGAATTAATGATAAGCGACTATTGGTTATGGTTCCACTCGTATTGTTCATTATGATCATGAGTTGTGTCTTCTCTGACTGATACATAATTGCATATATCGGGTTTTACTCTTGTGTTTGTCGTGTTTCTTGTGTGTGCAGGTGTTCGATCGCGGTGAGCGAGAGGATTGTGATCTGCTGGAGCAAGGGAATGGGAACGTCATCTTCTCTACGAACAACAGCATTGGACTTGAGGTAGGCCTTCTTCGCAAGTTGGTTTATTGTAATTAGGAACCTGCGCCTTAGCGTGTTACGATTGTTGCTAGACCCGATCTGGGCTAATAGGGATCGCCTCTGTCCTCAGAGGGGATTTACCTCCACAACACTAGGATTGGAGTATAAAATCCAAGAGAGGAGCGAAGCATATGACAGATTCCAAGTAGGCTTTATCCCATTTCCTATTTACATTAAGGAAAACATTAGATTCTTTTTCTTTATATTGTTCTAGACTATGCCATCAAGTCTAGGGAAGATAATTCTATCCACAATCGTAGATTCCACATAACAAATTGGTGACTCCATTGGGGAATGATGTATTCCCTTGGTGGTTTCCTTGTCCTCAATGCTTTTTGTATATCTTCTTTAGACCTTCACTACCTTATTCAATCAAGAAAAAATACCTAGGAAGACCCTTTCATTATGTTAGAACCTTGCATCCCCTGATCAACGCCCCCTCTGGTCTAGAGACAGAGCATTGCAATGCTCCTCAGCTTTTTTTGTGTCTGCGTTGCATAGCATTGGTGCCCCTCCAACACCTGGGTTGGCCCCTGTTCATGCACAAAATTTCTTTTTTTTTAATTTTCTCTCTGTCAAGATTTGCTCCAGTTGCTCTTCCTTAAGTCTTTGAGTGTCTTGTGGTCTCTCAAAAGCATCCATTTGGATTTCTTTTGGTTTTGAGTGCCTTTGATAAGAATTTGTTTAGATTTTCTTTGTTCTTGTCAATTAGGCCATTAAAAAATCGATTGCTTGATTTTTGGATTGCTTAAAGGAATTGATGTTTCAATCATCGTTTTGAATATTTTCTTTTATCAATGATTAGGCAAATATATTAGTTTTCATCTAAAAATTAAGTGCAATCCCAAAAAAAAACTTAAGCATCATGAATTTCATATAGAGCTTTGATTTTGATTGGAATAGTGAAGTTGAGGAGATCGATTTTTGCATCACTTGTTTGTTGCATTGTTGATTGATTTATTATTCCCTTACTCAGTTAGGCCTTTCATTGTTCAAAGGAAACAAAAAGAGTTCTTTTGTCATATTAGTTGCATCATAGGCGTGTTCAGGTGACATCGAGTTTTGAGCCTTGAAACTGAAACATAATTCAAGATAAAAAATAAAATTTATTGAATCAACCTAAGTAGCATTTATCACATTATCGCAAATATCTAGAGATCTAGGCTAGAGAAGTGTTCTGACGTCATTAAATGTAGGAGATTTCATTTTTTTCCATCGTTTCATTCCGTGGGTGTGTTGAAGCCTAGAAAATCTCTGCTTCAAACATTGGGGAAAACCACCCGGTCGGGACCTTAGGACAGCTCCTTTTCCGTTTGGTATGGTGGCTCCGACTGGATTTAAAGGACCAGTTTCCTTATAACTAAATGGGTTGGTGAGGGGATTGACTTGGATGAGTGGAAATGGGACTAAATTAACTGAAATAAAACTATCTAATTGAACTAAATGCTAATAAAGAAATTCTAACACTAACCCGGGTAATTATACGTGAATACAACTTAAGATTGTTCCAATTTAATAATAACCATGAAAATGTATTATTATTTAAATTGAAATGTGTAGAAAAGAATAAAGATAACTCTGTTTAAGAAATTAAATAGAGTTATATTAGAATATTGCATT
This sequence comes from Pinus albicaulis, assembly GCA_034641835.2. Lineage (NCBI taxonomy): Eukaryota > Viridiplantae > Streptophyta > Pinopsida > Pinales > Pinaceae > Pinus > Pinus albicaulis. The sequence continues at coordinate 1,377,263,468 of CM076574.1, forward strand.
CATCATTGTATACCATTTATATATGCTTATGAAAGATGACATTTCAATTATACTCAGAAATGATATATAAAAGGAAATGTTATGAAAACTAAATATATAAATGATAGAAAATTCTTTAAGCGAATATCATATAACAAAGGAAATCAAGAGTGAACAGATAGAAATACCTCATTCATCTTGAATATTGTCAAATGAAATCTGATACTCAAACCTAGTAACTCCGATGTAAAATTAAATCCAAAGGTACAGAAATGCAACACTTCAAAGATAATTTCAGCACAAAATCACCAGATGTGATCCTTCATAGAATATAAGAGAGAATGGAGTACAGAAATGTAAGCTCCAAATCCAAAAAATATTACAACTTCGGATCCCTCTCTAAATGCATGAGAGGGATTTAAATAAAAAATTACATAACAAAATCCTACTACTACTGCTACAATCTATCAAATTAAAAACAGAACTGCTATCTTAAATGAAACTGATTCATTGCTTTTCTTTCTCGCTTGATGTAGCCAAGTTGCAAATCTTCAGCATATCTTGGAGCCTCGGTGGATGACTCATCTCGGAATGCAGTTGTCCAGCGTAGGTGGCATCGGAAAATTCTGGAATTAAACAATCGACAACATTTGAAAGGAATTTAATAGCCATTTGTTGATTGTTTGGCTTAATTAAATGAGTCCACATATTGTCCCAAGATATTGCTTGAAGTTTGTCGATTTGTTGACTTTTATTGATCATTTCTTCTTTCCATCTGTTTTCAGTTTCTTTCACTTTAGGCAAACTGCCAGGAACACAGTCTGAAATGAGATTGATTGAATACAAGCTGTCATTTATAAATTGCGTGATATTATTCATCATGCTCCTAGCCCTTGATATTGCTCTCTCAGCTTTCATTATCTGATGTTCCCATTCTGTAAACAAGATTTCTTTATGTCTTTCCTCTATTCTAGGAATATTAGCTTCTCTTCCCTTTTCTGTATCTTGCCAATTGAGAAATTCAGAAATCTTTTCATCAGCATCATCAATTTCTTGTCTGAGAGTAATGACGTTCTGGATCAAGGATGAGGTAATATCATAAAAAGGTTCTGCCTGTGATAGCTTCGCACAAAATTCACTTAATTGCTGAGACAGTAGTTTATTAGCTTCAAAAGCTTCCGATTTGAATTCACTTAACTTCGGGAAATCTTTGAACTTATCTAAAGCTGTTTGAAACTCCTTTTCTTGTGCAATCTTCACATTCTTCTCATTTTGTAATAAACCTTGTAATTTGGAAATTTCTTCATTCAATTGTTGTTGTTTGCCTAAGACCTGTTCATCAACTTTCTTCTTTTCTTCGGCCATCTTTTCTTCTAACTCTTTGGACCTGAGTTCTTGATATTGTAGTTGTTGTTGCAATTGAGCAACCTTTTGCTGACTTTCCTTAGTTTGCTCTTCAAGTGAAGCTATATAGAGATATTTCAGAGTCATCATCTGAGAAACTTCTGCAGCTTTATCAATTGTTGCAGCACTATATGCCCCTGCATATTGAGATAACTTAGTGAGATCCTGAGATGGATTCACTTCAGTGTTCTTGTAAACAATATTCATAAATTCTTCTGATGGAGTAGAAAACATGTCCTGATCCGTCTTCCTTCTTTTTCTCTGTCTTCTAACAACAGCCTTATGCTTAGGGCTGTAAAATACATCTAAAGGAGGGATCTCCTCGATCTTCAATACAATCTGCCCTGTAGGATGTTCAGGAATGATTTCGAAATACTGCTCTACTTGCTCTTTATCTTTATCTTGTAGTCCCAATTGCTGAGCGAATTGATCATATTGTTTCAACAATTGAGAGGAAACATTAAGATCTGTAGAATCTAAAATCTTATCAGTAGTTTCTTTTTCTCCCGATTGCATGTCTGTTTTCCCTATATCTGTTTTCTGCTCAATGGTTTTGCTATCCGATCCTCCTTTTTTATTATGCACAACAGCATCAGTACTTGTGCATTTTTCTGTTGTTTGAGTAGTGGACTGTTGACCAGTGTTTTGATCGGATTTATTATCAGTATTTCCTTTCTGAGCATCAGGTTTTCCAACAGTGACCACCTTTGCAGTATGTACAGTTGGTTGGTTAACAACCGATTGTGTAAGGACTTTGCCAGCAGATGTTTCTCTTGGCGTTTTGCCAGATGTACTTTTTGTCTCTGACCCTTGTATTGGGATTCTTAGTTGGTCGAGAGGAACTCTTAACAATATTTGACTTATGAATAATAAAAATTTATTCATTTCCTCCTTCTGAAATTTAGACTTGGCTAAATCATAAATTTTAGGAAACTCATTCAACGAAACAAACAAATCATCAAACTGATCTGGCCCATGCTCAAATCGAGCAATTGAAACTGAAGCAGTAACATTAAAGGCTATCTGTCGCGGATCATATTGTCTCCCTGGAATGGTTGCAAATTTACAACCTTTTATTTTGGCGACTTCCTTTTCAGCATGTTTGAAGTCATTTAAAGTAAACTGACCACAATTGAATGGGAATTGAGGCCACATTCTCTTCTTAATGTTATTTAAAGACCTGGATATTCCTTCAACTGTTAATTGATAGGAAATTTCCTGAGTGAGAAGTTTGTCGAGAACAATAAGAGGAAGAACATGTGGTTCCACAATACTACCAAAAATCCTGATGTATGTAAATTTCTCCTCCCCAAACCAATCTCCTATTGCGAATAAGTCACCTTTAGCTTTATCAGAGAATCTAGGAGGGAAGCGATTGAAAATGGTTTGGAAAACAGGGATAAGGAAACCATGGCAGATTCTATACACGTTATCTTGGAAATGAACTTTCCAAAGAAGTTTATGATATATATGAATTGGGGTAGGGTCTTTGGGAATCCATTTCCATCCAAACATGGGAAACTCGGAATTAAAACAAAGAGCATCTAGAATATAGGCACAAAAGAAAAAAGGAGTGGAATTTCCAACGGTTTTATCTTGTCTATACTCAAGTATTCTATTAGCCATTCTATCAGAAAGAATAATGGCCCAATCCATAATGTCGGAATTGACAGCAGCTAGGATTAATGGGACCATTTGTATAGAAAACCTAGCTGAATTATCATTGCCAAATAACCTACACATCATGGCAGCGGCATAGCAATACGGAGGTAAAAGGGAATCTACAGAATACATACCGGATGCTTCATTTCTGTGCTTCTCTAGATTTTTCTTCCAATCTCTGATAGGATCAGATTGGACTTTATTATTATCAGCGAATTATTTGATAAATTCTTTTTTATACACCTTCTGCGGGTCTGGAAGGTGATACATTGCCTTAATGTCTTCTGCTTTGAACGACCCAAAAGACACTCCAGAAGCTGAAACAAACGTTTTGTCCTGTATCTTCACACTATCGATGACCCATCGAATTACATCATAATAAGGCATGATGCTCGCTCTGGCTGCAATTCGATGCAAAAATGAATTTGCAAGTGTTTTTTCAGTAATCTTAGAGTCAGAATCTGAGCTATCTTCGTCTGGAACTGATGCCTTTTCCACTGTGACTTTGGGGTTTTCTTTCTCCAATAAATTGTAGACTCCTTCCCACGTCATTCTTCTGAGCCCTTGGCATGATGTATCTGTGACTAATCTCAGTTTTGTGGGATTTTCTTTTGAAACTGTAGGAGTCTCAACAAACTTAACTGGAACAGCGGTCTTGGCTCTTCTTGCTCTCTTCGACATTTCTGTGTTTGCTATTACTTCCCTTTGTCTGTGAATGAAAGGGCTTGGTGTTCCTTGGCTCTGCAAAACAATAAACTCTCAGTCGTGACAAACAAGCAACTTGAACGGAACGTTTATGAACAAATGATTCGTTATTTATTAGTCTCGTATAGCGCGTAAATGTTCTTTTTGGGTCACACTCACGTATTAAAAACAAAATCATCAACCAATATTCATTTGATTTGCTATTAAATTCCTACATACAAATGAAGATTTGGCGCTTGTAAAATATTATAATATTCACCTATTCTGAACTTTTCAAATATAATAAATATGATTTATCAATCGCATCGAAAGTTTTCAGATGGCACATAAATATCACAATACACATTTCTCGATTTGCCGATTCCGATTGAAAACTTTTCCGATTTCCGATTCGATAGTTATAGATTGCGGTCGGGAAGTTTCAATCGAAAAGAATTGTTAATAGATTTCTCCGATTTCCGATGGTGGGGTCTACCATATAAAAGTTTTTATTTAAACGGACAAATGTTTGTTTTCCCTTTTGTAAAGTGTTTTTATAATAAGCGCGCATCGCATCGAAGAAATTGAAATTGACTGCAAAGAGCTTATTAGAGAATGCTCCGATCATGCGATTGTGATTGATCGCATCGCATCGAAGATATATAAATAGATAACTTTAAACTCTTTGCAATTTATGCGATCGAGGTTTTTCTTCGATTTCCGATTGCGATTACTATTTATTGTACTTTTGCATTTCGACCTGTTTTTATGATAAGGTCTTCTATACTTGATTGGATCGGATGTTTTGAATGTTGTATTTGGTTAGTAAACAAAAGATGAGCTTTTTCAAAACAATGAATCTTTATTTCTAATTCTTTTATTTCTATAAAAATAAAAAAAGGGACCTTATTTCTAAATGAATTTTATTTCTAAAATTTAAGAAAAAGGGAGGGTTGTTGTATAGTACAACAATTGGCGATTCACTGAAAGAACCAGTTATCTCTGAAAAATAAAATGAATACTATATTTTTAGTAAGTAAATATTTTTAAAGATAATGAAAACTATCTTAGGATAATCAAAAATAAAATCTAACTTATGAAAAAGGATAAAAATTATTTGCAATTTCTTTCTAGTTTCTTGAGAATAAAAACATTTTTGGGTTATCTTAAGCTTTGATTGGTATTAACAATGAAGTGGATTTCTCCAAGTTTGGTTTTATAATATACTCTATTGTCATAGGTATTGCCTCTGCTGCCCGCAAACGTTCATAGTTTCGACAAGGTTACCTTTTAACCATTAACTATTCATTGTCCCATTCAACTAAGATTATGACTTTTTAAAAGATAAATTCATAAGACATATTATCACATGTTTTTTGTCTTTTATTTATTTATTTATTTTTTATTTTAAGAGCCATTGTTCTGGTTTGGTAGCCAGTTAATAACAATGTCATTCAATAGTTATAATTAAACTGAACAAGTTGGCTCGTGATGAGACCCCTTGTCTTATATTTATAAGCCATTACCCTGTTTTGATATGCAGTATTGGTAATGTCAGTTTCATTATTTCTTATGAATATGGTAAGTCGGCTCATGATGAGACCTCTTATCTCTTAAAAATTTTAACATAATTTCTTAGAATTATATTTTAAAAAATCACAACCTAAATGAATGGGGTGAGTAGTTTTATCCTTAAGAATCAATGGATGACAATTTTCAGAGTTTTTTGAGTACCAAGACTTGAATAATCTTTACTTTTATAGATAACCTCTCTCTGCTTAATAAACTTATAATGATTTACATTTCCCTCAAGTTTTTCAAAAGATCATGCAAATAATTGAAATAATCTTTCAAAGTCTAATATCTTATTTAAAACTATCAAAAGAATATGATCATTTCTTTAAAAATTCTTATTTACACAAATTAAATATTTATAATATTCTTCCTAAGAATTTTTCTAACAAGTAAACAGTCAATTAGGGACTTATTAACAACCTTTATTTGCAAAAACAATTAAAAACTTTGCAAAAAGGAATATGTACAATTTAAGAAGGGGTTACCTCCTTATGAAAAGAATTTCTTCAAGATAAGCCCATTTACAGGAAGAGATTCTCTCTTACCTGTTAGATCTTGGAGTATGAATGTATTTGAGCCTATCTTTTCAACGATATGAAATGGTCCAAGCCACATTTTCTGAAACTTGGTATGCTTACCTTTTTCTTCATGTGCTTTATCCCATTTCAGAACAAGATCACCAATTGACAAGATTTTTGAGCCGGTAGAACTTGTACCAAAAGAAGATTTTACAAGATGTTGATGTTTTTCATGAACAATTTTAGCTTTATCTCTATCTTCTTCTAGTTTAAGAATTTGATCATACCTCAATTGAATGGATGAAGAAGGATTTTCTTCAATAAATTGCACTAGGGCTAATGATGGAAGAGTTAAATTTGATTGTATCACAGCTTCTTTTCCATAAACTAAATTGAAAGGTGAAGTTCTTATTGAAGCTTTTTCAGTGATACGATCAGCCCATAATGCAAAGATTAAATATTTGTGCCAATTCTTTTGATTTTGATCAATAGTTCTTTTAATGATTTTGATAAGATTTTTGTTAGTGGATCCAGCCAAACCATTACCTTGTGGGTAATAATTTGCTGAATATTTCAGTTTAAAACCTCTTTTCACTGCAAATTCTATTAAACTGTTTCCGGAAAAATAAGATGCATTATCAAATACAAGAGCTTGAGGTACACCAAACCTGGTTATGATGAATTGATCTATGAAATCAATAATTGCATCAGAATTAGCTACCTTCAAAGGGATTGCTTCTACCCATTTTGTAAAGTAATTAGTTGCAGTAAGAATGTACTTGTGCTGTTTGGAAGAATGAGGTACTATCTCACCAATAATATCAAGCCCCCATTGTTCAATTGGTTGCTCAATACTCACTGGTTGCAAAGGAAAAGCTGGTTTCCTTTGTCTTCCACTTGCAGTTTGGCAAATTCTGCACTTCCTTACATAGTCATGTGTATCTTTAAAAAGGGTAGGCCAGTAATAGCCAGCACGAATTATTTTGTGAGCTGTGGTATCACCTCCAAAATGACCTCCAGCTGGTCCATCATGCAACTCCTGCAAAACCTTTTCATCTTCAGTCTTTTCAAGACATCTTAATAAAATTGAATCATAATTTTTCCTAAATAACACATTATCAATGATCTCATATTTAATAGATTTTAACCTTAAAGCACGTTTTCTCTTATAGCTGAGATCAGAAGGAGCATACCCATTTTTCAAGTAATAGATGAGATCAGCATACTGAGATTCAGAATCTGTAACATTTATCTGACTTACTTGAATATCTTGATTTGAATTTTGATTTTTTAGTATGTTATGAGCTCTTGCTAATAATCTGCAAAAACCTTGTCCTCTAACAATCTTAGCTGGTTTAATATCAACATCATATTCTTGCAGAGCTGTTACCCAGTTAGCTCGTTTTTCTCCTACTTCTCTCTGAATTAATAATTGTCTCACTGCAGCGAATGGGACAATGATTTTTGTATGAGTTTTCAAGAGAAAAGGTCTGAAATGCTTGATTGATTTAAACACAGCAAAGGGATGTTTTTCAACATCGGAATAATTCAGTTCAGCTCCTTGCAGATTTGAACTAAAGAAAGAAATTGGTGCTTCAATTTTCTGATCATCGAGCTGTGTTAAAACAGCTGCATAGGACGTCTCAGTGGCTAAGGTATACAAAATAAAATCTTTAGAAAAATCTGGGGTACTCAATGTTGGTGCATTAATGATTGCTTGTTTGATTGCCTCAAAGGCTTCTTTCTCTTTATGCCCCCATTTGAATATTGAATTCTTCTTGATCATATTTTGCATAGGTAAAACAATTAAAGAAAAATCAAGAATGAATCTTTTTACAAAATTGATCTGTCCAAGAAATGATTGCATGGATTTTTTGTTATGAGGTAAAGAAATATCAGAGATCTCTTTTACTCTATCTGGATCAATATATATTCCATCTTTTGACACAACAAATCCTAAAAGTTTTCCTTCATCCAAAGCAAAGAAAGATTTCTTTGGATTTAAGGAAATACCAAACCTTCTACATCTTTCAAATATTTGCTTTAGATCATGTAGATGATTGGTTCTCTTTTTTGAAAATACTGTTATGTCATCAAGGTAAAAAACAACTGAATTATTGATCAGACCTTTAAATGCTATGTCCATGGCTCTTTGGAAAGTTGCTCCTGCATTTATTAAACCAAAAGCCATTTTCTGATAAGCATAAGTTTCCCATTTTGTTCTGAAAGTTGTTTTCAATCTGTAATTTGGATGAACTAAGACTTGATTATAGCTTGAGAATCCATCAAGAAAGGACATAAGTTCAGAACCAGCTACCTTTTGAAGTATCTGTTCCATGGTTGGCAATGGGAAATTGTCTTTTAAACATGCCTTGTTTAAATTTCTGAAATCAATACAGATTCTTATACCGCCATATTTCTTCCTTACAAGTACCATATTGGAAACCCAATTGGAGTGCCTGATAGGAAAAATGATTTTGGCTTTTAAAAGTTTATTAAGTTCTGATTTGATTTGTGCTTCGAGATTTGGATGAACCTTCCTTAGCTTTTGTTGAACAGGTTTAATATCAGGAAGCATTGGAATTGTGTGTTGAATAACCGAAGTATCATATGTTTTTAAATCATCATAATTCCAAGCAAAAACATTTTTATATTTGTACAAGAGTTTGATGAAAGCATTCCTTTCCTCTGATGTTAAATTAAGTCCTAAATTAACATTTTGAGGTTTGGAATCAGAACCAAGATTCACTAATTCAAACTTCAAAGAGGAACTTTGAAGCTTGGTATTAGTGACTTTCTTGAATCTGTTATTAATATCATATAAGTCCTCCAATTTAACAACAGATTTCGGAATGGGATTTTCATTACCTTTTGAAACAATTTGTAAATCATGATCTTCTTCGTCAATAATTTTTTCATCATATGATTTCTCTGAAGTCATGAAATTTAAAATATCTTGATCATGATAGAAAACTCTCCAATTTGTGACATTGTCTGGGACAGATGGACAAAAAATTAATTCTACAGAAAACCTATCAGGACTGCAGTCTTCAGTAGGTAGGAGTTTAGATGCAACATTAGCTAACAAGTCAGCTGATGTATTCTGATTCCTAGGAATAGAAGAAATATTGAATGCTAAAAAATGAGTGGTGAGATCTTGTACTAGGGTTTGATAGTGTTTAAGATGTCCTGAAAGGCAATGAATAGTATTTCTAACTTGTTTTATGACAATTTCGGAATCACCAAAGACTTTCAAGTATTTAACATCTAACCCTATAGCTTTATAAATTCCTTGAACCAAGGCTTCATATTCTGCAGTATTGTTAGTACACTCAAATTCAAGCCTACATGACAGCATAGTTTTCTCTCCATGTGGATCGATTAAAATGCATCCTGCTCCAGCTCCATCACTAGACTTTGATCTATCAAAATATAACGACCAAAATAAAGATTTATCTATTGACTTATCTACAATTACATCAGAAGTATTTACAATTCTGGAAGAATCGGATTGTGAAAAATTTTCTACTTGAGAAACAAAAGTATTTACAGAAAAAGGTGATCGGGGTGCTTTGAAGTTTCCAAGAAATGATTCAGCAGAATAACCTCCAAGAATATTGTTGTTGAATGCCACAGGTTCGTTAGGTTGTTCAAATTGAGTGACAGTGTGTGTCATATGTTTTTCTCGTTCGATTTTGATTTGATTTGGCTTTCCTTTGTAGGGAAGCCACATATGTGAATAATCAGTCGAGATATAACCATTAAGTTTCGCAAACCAGTCCCTACTTAAAATTAATCCATAGAATTCAAGAATATCAGCAATCAAAATATCAATTCTCTGGACAATTCTAGGATCGGAAGCTAATCTGATAGTAACTAAATTGATTTCTCCTACAACTTGAACTTTAGAGCGATCCAATTGAACAATATGAACTTCTGATTTATGTGGTTAGATATTCAATTTGGCACAAACAGAAGTAGGCATTATGTTGGAGGAAGCTCCAAAATAAATCAAACAATTATGCAGATTCTTATTGTACATTTCATAAGTCAGAAGAAAAGGAGGAGTTTGAGAATTTGACTTTTCTCCAATAAGCACGGTATCAGTAGCATCTACCTTATCGGGTGGTTTACCAGCTCCTCTAGCTGCTTTTGCAACTACACCGCTTGGTAAAGGAGCAATTGGTGTAGCGTTTAATTCTTTCAATAGCAACTTCTGCTAGTGTTTCAGTTTGCTGAGTTCATGTAAGGAAATGTTGGTTTTAATCTTTTTCATGTCTTCAACAATGTTGTATTCCATAGGATCTGACACTACTAAAGTCTTTGTTGTCGATGTGGGAGGATTAGAATAAGATCGCTGATTTTGAGTAGGTAATGGAGAAGCTTTCTTTGCAGGGGCTTTGTCTTTGGTACTTGGAGTTGTGATTTTATTTTTTGGAGCTGTTTGTATAGTCTCCGCTGTAGATTTACTCCTAGTACTTATAGGCATAGCTTCTTGTTCTACCTCACTATCAGAATTAGGGAGAATAAAATCCCACATTCCATGTAATTCAGCGATTTCTTCATTCTCATCTTCCTCATCCGATATTAAAGATGTCTCTTCTTCTTCTTCTTCTTCCTCTGATTCTGCATTAGAGATTGCATTAGGAGGTTTAGATTCAACTTGGTTTCTTCTGAAATTTCGGAATGGATTTTTAGTAGAAGTTTCAGCTACTTGTTTTTTAATTTCAACCATTTCATTTGACATGGTTTTAAGAACTTTCTGTAAACCCTCCATGTCATATGGATCTTTGGCCTTTTTCTTTGAATCATCTTTGAAGCTGACTTTCTTCGATTTCCTTTCCTCAATAGCATTTTTCTTTTCTAGAGAGATAATTCGTTTTTCTACTGCAATAGCTTCTTTCATATTCTCAGCTAACGTAGGTTTTGCAGCTCTGTCTACAAAAATTGCTATGTTTGAAGGTAAGGCAGTTATGTACCATTCAATTCTGACTTGTTCACTGGGCTGTGAATCTGTGTGGATTTTGTTCAAGAGTTTGTTGAATCTAGCATTGAATTCTTTAATGGGTTCCTTGGGTTCTATCTTCAAATTTGAGAGGTCATTGAGTAAAGTTGCTATTGATCGATCATCTCCAAATTTGGTTAAAAAATGATCTGCAAAAATGTCCCAACTTGTTATGGATCCTGATGGTAATGAAAAGTACCATGATCCTGCTACTCCCTGGAGATTATAAGGGAATAATCTAACTACAACATCTTCATGTATGACTCCATTCAAATTAATAGCCAGCATAAAGTTATTGATATGTTCTTCAGCTTGAATGTTAAGATCTGGGCTAAAATTTGGAAGCCATTTTCCAGGATTGTCTGGTAAATCATGTAAAGGTGCAGCCATGTTGACTGCCCCTGGAGTAGCCCATGGTCTAGCCATTATCGGAACGACTATTGGAGGAGTAGTAGAAACTGGTGGTGTTTGAATAGAAGTTGTTGGAATAGATGATGTTGAGATCGATGATGATTGAGCAGATGATGATGAAACAGCTGCACTTTGTTGAGTTGTGGTTTTGGAAACAGGTGATTGAATATGAGATGATGAACTTGTATCACTTTCTGTTTCCGATTGAATTCTTTTTGTTTTGCCCTTACTAGGTAAAGGAAATTCTTTCGGAGGAATACCAAGTTTTTCACTTTGCAACCTAGTAAGAGGTTTTGAAGGAATAAATTTTGAGCTTACACTACCTTCAGATATTTCAGACTCTTCCAAATATAATGAGAATCCTTTCAATTTATGAATTAGATCTTGAACTTCAAGAGACTCAGGATGTTGTTTGTCTGAATGTTTTGAGATTTTGGTAGTGGGTGTCTGAATATTTTCTGCAATTTCTTCTCTAGGATTTTGAATTTCAGAAGAAATTGAAGAAGTTAATGAGGGTGTTTTGCTCTCGGAATGGCTTGTGGATAAATATTTACTTGCCATTCATAGCTCAAGCCCTCCTTCTAGCGCCAAAAATGTTGAAGCCTAGAAAATCTCTGCTTCAAACATTGGGGAAAACCACCCGGTCGGGACCTTAGGACAGCTCCTTTTCCGTTTGGTATGGTGGCTCCGATTGGATTTAAAGGACCAGTTTCCTTATAACTAAATGGTTTGGTGAGGGGATTGATTTGGATGAGTGGAAATGGGACTAAATTAACTGAAATAAAATTATCTAATTGAACTAAATGCTAATAAAGAAATTCTAACACTAACCCGGGTAATTATACGTGAATACAACTTAAGATTGTTCCAATTTAATAATAACCATGAAAATGTATTATTATTTAAATTGAAATGTGCAGAAACGAATAAAGATAACTCTGTTTAAGAAATTAAACAGAGTTATATATCTCTTAGATATCAATTGTATACCATCTATATATGCTTATGAAAGATAACATTTCAATTATACTCAGAAATGATATATAAAAGGAAACGTTATGAAAACCAAATATATATAAATGATAGCATATTTTAAAGCGAATATCATATAACAAAGGAAATCAACAGTGAACAGTTAGAAATACCTCATTCATCTTGAAGACTGTCAAATGAAATGTGATACTCTAATCCAGTAACTCCGATGTAAAATTAAATCCAAAGATACAGAAATGCAACACTTCAAAGATAATTTCAACACAAAATCACCAGATGTGATCCTTTATAAAATATAAGAGAGAATGGAGTACAAAAATGTAAGCTCCAAGTCCAAAAAATATTACAACTTCGGATACATTAGCACTATAATATTTTTTTATACCAAAAGGTGGGTAAGCTCCAAGTCCAAAAAATATTACAACTCCGGATCCCTCTCTAAATGCATGAGAGGGATTTAAATAAGAAATTACATAAACAGAATCCTACTACTACTGCTACAATCTATCAAAATAAAAATAGAAATGCTATCTTAAATTAAACTGATTCATTGCTTTTCTTTCTCGCTTGATGTAGCCAAGTTGCAAATTTTCAGCATATCTTGGCGCTTTGGTGGATGACTCATCTCGGAATGCAACTGTCCAGCGTAGGTGGCATCGGAAAATTCTGGAATTAAACAATCGACAGCATTTGAAAGAAATTTAATAGCCATTTGTTGATTGTTTGGCTTAATTAAATAAGTCCACATATTTTCCCAAGATATTGTTTGAAGTTTATCGATTTGTTGACTTTTATTCACCATTTCTTCTTTCCATCTGTTTTCAGTTTCTTTCACTTTAGGCAAACTGCCAGGAACACAGTCTGAAATGAGATCGATTGAATACAAGCTGTCATTGATAAATTGCGTGATATTACTCATCATGCTCCTAGCTCTTGATATTGCTCTCTCAGCTTTCATTATCTGATGTTCCCATTCTGTAAACAAGATTTCTTTATGTCTTTCTTCTATCCTAGGAAGATTAGCTTCTCTTCCTTTTTCTGTATCTTTCCAAGTAAGAAATTTAAAAATATTTTCATCAGCATCATCAATTTCTTGTCTGAGAGTAATAATGTTCTGGATCAAGGATGTGGTAATATCAAAAAATGGTTCTACCTGTGACAGTTTTGCACAAAATTCATTCAATTGTTGAGACAACAGTTTATTAGCTTCAAGAGCTTCCGATTTGAATTCACTTAACTTAGGGAAATCTTTGAACCTATCTAAAGCTGTTTGAAACTCCTTTTCTTGTAAAATCTTCGCATTCTTCTCATTTTGTAACAAACCTTGTAACCTGGAAATTTCTTCATTCAATTGTTGTTGTTTGCCTAAGACCTGCTCATCAAATTTCTTCTTTTCTTCGGCAAGCTGTTCTTCTAACTCTTTGGACCTGAGTTCTTGATCTTGTAGTTGTTGTTGCAATTGAGTAATCTTTTGCTGACTTTCCTTAGCTTGCTCTTCAAGTGAAGCTATATGGAGATCTTTCTGAATCATCATTTGAGAAACTTCTACAGCTTTATCAACTGTTGCAGCACTATAAGCTCCTGCATATTGGGACAATTTAGTGAGATCCTCAGAAGGATTCACTTCAGTATTCTTGTAAACAATATTCATAAATTCTTCCTGTGGAGTAGAAAACATGTCCTGATCTATCTTCCTTCTTTTTCTTTGTCTTCTAACAACAGCCTTATGATTAGGACTGTAAAATACATCTAAAGGAGGGATCTCCTCGATCTTTAATACAATCTGCCCTGTAGGATGTTCATGAATGATTTAGACACCTGCTCTACTTGCTCTTTATCTTTATCTTGTAGTCCTAATTGCTGAGCGAATTGATCATATTGTTTCAATAACTGAGAAGAAACATTAAGATCAGCAGAGTCTATAATCTTCTCAGTAGTTTTTTTTCCTCCCGATTGCGTGTCTGCTTTCCCTGTATCTGTTTTCTGCTCAATGGTTTTGCTATCTGATCCTCCTTTTTGATTATGCACATTAGTATCAGTACTTGTGAATTTTTCTATTGTTTGAGCAGTGGACTGCTTATCAGTCTTTCGATCGGATTTACCATCAGTATTCCCTTTCTGAGTCTCAGGTTTGTCATCGGTGTCCACCTTTGCAGTATGTACAGTTGGTTGGTTAACAGCCGATTGTGTAATGATTTTACCAGCAGATGTTTCTCCTGGCATTTTGCCAGATGTACCTTCTGTCTCTGACCCTTGTATTGGAATTCTTAGTTGGTCCAGAGGAACTCTCAACAATCTTTGACTTCTGAATAACAAAAATTTATTCATTTCCTCCTTCTGGAATTTAGACTTGGCTAAATCATAAATTTGAGGAAAATCATTCAACGAAACAAAAAAATCATCAAACTCATCTGGTTCATGCTCAAATCGAGCAATTGAAACTGAAGCAGTAACATTAAAGGCTATCTGTTGCGGATCATACTGTCTCCCTGGAATGGTTGCAAATTTACAACCCTTTATTTTGGCGACTTCCTTTTCAGCATGTTTGAAGTCATTTAAAGTAAACTGACCACAATTGAATGGGAATTGAGGCCACATTCTCTTCTTACTGTTGTTTAAAGACCTGGATATTCCTTCAACTGTTAATTGATAGGAAATTTCCTGGGCGAGAAGTTTGTCTGGAACAATAAGAGGAAGAACATGGGGTTCCACAATACTACCAAAAATCCTGATGTATGTAAATTTCTCCTCTCCAAACCAATCTCCTATTGAGGATAAGTCGGCTTTAGCTTTATCAAAGAATCTAGGAGGGAAGCGATTGAAAATGGTTTGGAAAACAGGGATAAGGAAACAATGGCATATTCTATACACATTATCTTGGAAATGAAATTTCCAAAGAAGTTTATGATATATATGAATTGGGGTAGGGTCTTTGGGAGTCCATTTCCATCCAAACAAGGGAAACTCAGAATTAAAACAAAGAGCATCTAGAATATAGGCACAAAAGAAAAAAGGAGTGGAATTTCCAGCGGTTTAATCTTGTCTGTACTCGAGTATTCTGTTAGCCATTCTATCAGAAAGAATGACAGCCCAGTCCATAATGTCGGAATTGACAGCAGCTAGGATTAATGGGACCATTTGTATAGAAAACCTAGCTGAATTATCATTACCAAATAATCTACACATCATGGCAGCGGGATAGCAATACAGAGGTAAAAGGGAATCTACAGAATACATACCGGATGCTTCATTTCTGTGCTTCTCAAGATTTTTCCTCCAATATTTGATAGGATCAGATTGGACTTTATTATTATCAGCGAACTCTTTGATAAATTCTTTGTTATACACCTTCTGCGGATCCGGAAGGTGATACATAGTCTTAATGTCTTCTGCTTTAAACGACCCAAAAGACACTCCAGAAGCTGAAAAAAATGTTCTGTCTTTTATCTTCACACTATCGATGACCCATCGAACTACATCATAATAAGGCATGATGCTTTCTCTGGCTGCAATTCGATGCAAAAATGAATTTGCAAGTGTTTTTTCAGTAATCTCAGAGTCGGAATCTGAGCTATCTTCGTCTGGAACTGATGCCTTTTCCACTGTGACTTTGGGGTATTCTTTCTCCAATAGATTGTAGACTCCTTCCCATGTCATTCTCCCGAGCCCTTGGCATGATGTATCTGTAACTAATCTCAGTTTTGTTGGCTTCTCTTTTGAGACTGTAGGAGTCTCAACAAACTTAACAGGAACAACAGTCTTGGCTCTTCTCGCTCTCTTCGACATTTCTGCGTTTGATATTACTTCCCTTTGTCTGTGAATGAAAGGGTTTGGTGTTCCTTGGCTCTGCAAAACAATAAAATTTCAGTCGTGACAAACAAAAAACTTGAACATAACGTTTATGAACAAATGATTCGTTATTTATTGGTTTCGTATAGCGCGTAAATGTTCTTTTTGGGTCACACTCACGTATTAAAAACGAAATCATCAACCAATATTCATTCGATTTGCTATTGAATACCCACGTACAAATGGAGATTTGGCGCTTGTTAAATATTATAATATTCACCTATTCTGAACTTTTCGAATGTAATAAATATCATTCATCAATCGCATCGAAAGTTTTCAAATGGCACATAAATATCATAATACAGATTTCTTCGATTGGCCGATTCCGATTGAAAACTTTTCTGATTTTCGATTAGATTGTTTAGATCGTAATCGGGGAGTTTCAATCGAAAATAACTGTTAATGGCTTTCTCCGATTTCCGACGGTGGGGTCCACCATATAAATTTTTTTTCGTTTAAACGAACAAATGTTTGTTTTCTTTTGAAAAGCGTTTATTGTAATAACGCGCGTCACATCGGGGAATTTCAATCGACCGCAAAGAGCTTATTAAAGAGTATCCCGTTCATGCGATTGCGACTGGTCGCATCGCATCGGAAGTATGTGAATGAATAAATTAAAATATTTGCGATTGAATTTTTGCGATCGAACTAATCGCATCGGAGGTTTTGGATTTGTATATAAAATTTCCTCTTAGGGTTTTCTCCGATCTCCGATTGCGATTGTTATTCATTGGCCTTTTAAACTTGATTTGTTTTTTATGATAAGGTCTTCTATATTTGATCGGATCGAAAGTTTTGAATGTTGTATTTGGTTTGTAAACAAACAAATATGAGCAACAATGAATCTTTATTTCTAAGCCTTTTATTTCTATAAAAAGAAAAAGGGACCCTATTTGTAAATGAATTTTATTTCTAAAATTTAAGAAAAAGGGAGGGTTGTTGTCTAGTACAACAATTGGCGATTCACTGAAAGAACCAGTTATCTCTGAAAAAATAAAATGAATACTATATTTTTAGTAAGTAAATATTTTTAAAGACAATGAAAACTATCCTAGGATAATCAAAAATAAAATCTAACTTATGAAAAAGAATAAAAAATATTTACAATTTCTTTCTAATTTCTTGAGAATAAAAACATTTTTGGGTTATCTCAAGCTTTGATTGGTATTAATAATGAAGTAAGTGAATTTCTCCAAGTTTGGTTTTATAATATACTCCATTGTCATAGGTATTGCCTCTGCTGCCCGCAAACGTTCATAGTTTCGACAGGGTTACCTTTTAACCATTAACTATTCATTGTCCCATCAAACTAAGATTATGGCTTTTTAAAAGATAAATTCATAAGACATTATCTCATGTTTTTTGTCTTTTATTTTTATTTTTTATTTTTAAGAGCCATTGTTCTGGTTTGGTAGCCAGTTAATAACAATGCCATTCAATAGTTATAATTAAACTGAACAAGTTGGCTCGTGATGAGACCCCTTGTCTTATATTTATAAACCATTACCTGTTTTGATGTGCAGTATTGGTAATGTCAGTTTCATTACTTCTTATGAATATGGTAAGTCGGCTCATGATGAGACCTCTTATCTCTTAAAAATTTTAACATAATTTCTTAGAATTACATTCTAAAAAATCACAACCTAAATGAATGGGGTGAAATAGTTTTATCCTTAAGAATCAATGGATGACAATCTTTCAGAGTTTTTTGAGTACCAAGACTTGAATAATCTTTACTTTTATAGATAACCTCTCTCTGCTTAATAAACTTATAATGATTTACATTTCCCTCAAGTTTTTCAAAAGATCATGCAAATAATTGGTATAATCTTTCAAAGTTTATCATCTTATTTAAAACTATCAAAATACAATGATCATTTCTTTAAAAATTCTTATTTACACAAAATAAATATTAATAATATTCTTCCTAAGAATTTTTCTAACAAGTAAACAGTCAATTAGAGACTTATTAACAACTTTTATTTGCAAAAACAATTAAAAACTTTGCAGAAAGGAATATATACAGTTTAAGAAGGGGTTACCTCCTTATGGAAAGAATTTATTCAAGATAAGCCCATTTACAGGAAAATATTCTCTCTTACCTGTTAGATCTTGGAGTATGAATGTATTTGAGCCTATCTTTTCAACGATCTTTAATGGTCCAAGCCACATTTTCTGAAACTTGGTATGCTTACCTTTTTCTTCATGTGCTTTATCCCATTTCAAAACAAGATCACCAATTGACAAAATTTTTGAGTCGGTAGAACTTGCATCAAAAGAAGATTTTACAAGCTGTTGATGTTTTTCATGAACAATTTTAGCTTTATCTCTATCTTCTTCTAGTTTAAGGATTTGATCATATCTCAATTGAATGGATGAAGAAGGATTTTCTTCAATAAATTGCACTAAGGCTAATGATGGAAGAGTTAAATTTGATGGTATCACAGCTTCTTTTCCATAAACTAAATTAAAAGGTGAAGTTCCTATTGAAGCTTTTTCAGTGATACAATCAGCCCATAATGCAAATATTAAAGACTTGTGCCAATTCTTTTGATTTTGATCAATAGTCCTTTTAATGATTTTGATAAGATTTTTGTTAGTGGATTCATCCAAACCATTACCTTGTGGATAATAATTTGCTCAATATTTCAGTTTAAAACCTCTTTTGACTGCAAATTCTATTAAACTATTTTCGGAAAAATAAGATGCATTATCAAAGACAAGAGCTTGAGGTACACCAAACCTGGTTATGATGAATTGATCAATGAAATCAATAATTGCATCAGAATTGGCTACCTTCAAAGGGATTGCCTCTACCCATTTTGTAAAGTAATCAGTTGCAGTAAGAATGTACTTGTGCTGTTTGGAAGAATGAGGTACTATCTCACCAATAATATCAAGCCCCCATTGTTCAAATGGTTGCTCAATACTCACTGGTTGCAAAGGAAAAGCCGGTTTCCTTTGTCTTCCACTTGCAGTTTGGCAAATTCTGCACTTCCTTACATAGTCATGTGTATCTTTAAAAAGGGTAGGCCAGTAATAGCCAGCATGAATTATTTTGTGAGCTGTGGTATCACCTCCAAAATGACCTCCTGCTGATCCATCATGTAACTCCTGCAAAACCTTTTCAGCTTCAGTCTTTTCAAGACATCTTAATAAAATTGAATCATAATTTTTCCTAAATAACACATTATCAATGATCTCATATTTAACAACCTTTAACCTTAAAGCACGTTTTCTCTTATAGCTGAGATCAGAAGGAGCATACCCATTTTTCAAGTAATAGATGAGATCAACATACTGAGATTCAGAATCTGTAACACTTATCTGACTTACTTGAATATCTTGATTTGAATCTTGATTTTCTGGTATGTTATGAGCTCCTGCTAATAGTCTGCAAAAACCTTGTCCTCTAACAATCTTAGCTGGTTTAATATCAACATCATATTCTTGCAAAGCTGTTACCCAGTTAGCTCGTTTTTCTCCTACTTCTATCTGAATTAATAATTGCCTCACTGCAGAGAATGGGACAATGATTTTTGTATGAGTTTTTAAGAGAAAAGGTCTGAAATGCTTGATTGATTTAAACATAGCGAAGGCTTGTTTTTCAACATCGGAATAATTCAGTTCAGCTCCTTGCAGATTTGAGCTAAAGAAAGAAATTGGTGCTTCAATTTTCTGATCATTGAGCTGTGTCAAAACAGCTGCATAGGATGTCTCGGTGGCTAAGGTATACAAAATAAAATCTTTAGAAAAATCCGGGGTACTCAATGCTGGCACATTAATGATCGCTTGTTTGATTGCCTCAAAGGCTTCTTTCTCTTTATGCCCCCATTTGAATACTGAATTCTTCTTGATCATATTTTGCATAGGTAAAACAATTAAAGAAAAATCAGGAATGAATCTTTTTACAAAATTGATCTCTCCAAGAAATGATTGCATGGATTTTTTGTTATGAGGTAAAGAAATATCAGAGATCTCTTTTACTCTATCTGGATCAATGTATATACCATCTTTTGACACAACAAATCCTAAGAGTTTTCCTTCATCCAAAGCAAAGAAATATTTCTTTGGATTTAAGGAAATACCAAACCTTCTACATCTTTCAAATATTTGCTTTAGATCATGTAGATGATTGGTTCTCCTTTTTGAAAATACTGTTATATCATCAAGATAAAAAACAACTGACTTATTGATCAGACCTTTAAATGCTATATCCATGGCTCTTTAGAAAGTTGCTCCTGCATTTATTAGTCCAAAAGGCATTTTTTGATAAGCATAAGTTCCGCATTTTGTTCTGAAAGTTGTTTTCAATCTGTCATCTGGATGAACTAAGACTTGATTATAGCCTGAAAATCCATCAAGAAAGGACATAAGTTCAGAACCAGCTACCTTTTGAAGTATCTGTTTCATGGTTGGCAATGGGAAATTGTCTTTTAAACATGCCTTGTTTAAATTTCTGAAATCAATACAGATTCTTATATCACCATTCTTCTTCCTTACAGGTACCATATTGGAAACCCAATTGGATTGCCTGACAGGAAAAATGATTTTGGCTTTTAGAAGTTTATTAAGTTCTGATTTGATTTGTCCTTCGAGATTTGGATGAACCTTCCTTAGCTTTTGTTGAACAGGTTTAATATCAGGAAGCATTGGAATTGTGTGTTGAATAACCGAAGTATCATACGTTTTTAAATCATCATAATTCCAAGCAAAAACGTTTTTATATTTGTTCAAGAGTTTAATGAAAGAATTCCTTTCCTCTGGTGCTAAATTGAGTCCTAAATTAACGTTTTGAGGTTTGGAATCAGAACCAAGATTCACTAATTCAAACTTCAAAGTGGAACTTTGAATTTTGGCATTAGAGACTTTCTTGAATCTGTCTTTAATATCATATAAGTCCTCCAATTTAACAACAGATTTCGGAATGGGATTTTCATTACCTTTTGAAGAAATTTGTAAATCATGATCATCTTCATCAATAATTTTCTCATCATATGATTTCTCTGAAGTCATGAAATTTAAAATATCTTGATCATGATAGAAAACTCTCCAATTTGTGACATTGTCTGGGACAGATGGAGAAAAAATTAATTCTATAGAAAACCTATCAGGACTGCAATCTTCAGCAGGTAGGAGTTTAGATGCAACATTAGCTAACAAGTCAGCTGATGTATTCTGATTCCTAGGAATAGGAGAAATATTGAATGCTAAAAAATGAGTGGTGAGATCTTGTACTAGGGTTTGATAGTGTTTAAAATGTCTTGAAAGGCAATGAATAGTATTCCTAACTTGTTTTATGAAAATTTCGGAATCACCAAATACTTTCAAGTATTTAACATCTAACCCTATAGCTTTATAAATTCCTTGAACCAAGGCTTCATATTCTGCAGTATTGTTAGTACACTCAAATTCTAGCCTACATGACAGCATGGTTTTCTCTCCGTATGGATCAATTAAAATGCATCCTGCTCCAGCTCCATCACTAGACTTTGATCCATCAAAATATAACGACTAAAATAAAGATTTATCTATTGACTTATCTACAATTACATTAGAAGTATTTACAATTCTGGAAGAATCAGATTGTGAAAATTTTTCTACTTGAGAAACAAAAGTATTTATAGAAAAAAGGTGATTGGGGTGCTTTGAAGTTTCCAAGAAATGATTCAGCAGAATAACCTCCAAGAATATTGTTGTTGAATGCCACAGGTTCATTAGGTTGTTCAAATTCAGTGACAGTATGTGTCATATGTTTTTCTCATTCGATTTTGATTTGATTTGGTTTCCCTTTGTAGGGAAGCCACATATGTGAATAGTCATTCGAGATATAACCATTAAGTTTTGCAGACCAGTCCCTGCTTAAAATTAATCCATAGAATTCAAGAATATCAGCAATCAAAATATCAATTCTTTGGACAATTCTAGGATCAGAAGCTAATCTGATAGTAACTGAATTTATTTCTCCTACAACTTGAACTTTAGAGCGATCCAATTGAACAATATGAAATGCCAATTTCTGTGGTTCGATATTCAATTTGGCACAAACAGAAGTAGGCATTATATTAGAGGAAGCTCCAGAATCAATCAAACAATTATGCAGATTCTTATTGTACATTTCATAAGTCAGAAGAAAAGGAGGAGTTTGAGAATTTGACTTTTCTCCAATGAGCACGGTATCAGTAGCATCTAACTTATCTGGTGGTTTACCAGCTCCTCTAGCTGCTTTTGCAACTATACCGCTTGGTAAAGGAGCAATTGGTGTAGCGTTTAATTCTTTCAATAGCAACTTCTGCTGGTGTTTTAGTTTGCTGAGTTCATGTAAGGAAATATTGGCTTTGATCTTTTTCATGTCTTCGACAATATTGTACTCCATAGGATCTGAAACTACTAAAGTCTTTGTTGTTGATGTGGGAGGATTAGAAGAAGATGGCTGATTTTGAGTAGGTAATGGAGAATCTTTCTTTGCAGGGGATTTATCTTTGGTACTTGGAGTTGTGATTTTATTTTTAGGAGATGTTTGTATAGGCTTTGCTGTAGATTTACTCCTAGTACTTACAGGCATAGCTTCTTGTTCTACCTCACTATCAGAATTAGGGAGGATAAAATCCCACATTCCATGTAATTCAGCTATTTCTTCATTCTGATGTTCCTCATCTGATACTAAAGATGTATGTTCTTCTTCTTCTTCTTCCTCTGATTCGGCATTAGAGATTGTATTAGGAGGTTTAGATTCAACTTGGTTTCTTCTGAAATTTCGGAATGGTTTTTTGGTAGAAGTTTCAGCTACTTGTTTTTTAATTTCAACCATTTCATTTGACATGGTTTTAAAAACTTTTTGTAAACCCTCCATGTCATATGGATCTTTGGCCTTTTTCTTTGAATCATCTTTGAAGCTGACTTTCTTCGATTTCCTTTCCTCCATAGCATTTTTCTTTTCTAGAGAAATAATTCGTTTTTCTACTGCAATAGCCTCTTTCATATTCTCGGCTAATGTAGGTTTTGCAGCTCTATCTACAAAAATTGCTATGTTTGAGGGTAAGGCAGTTATATACCATTCACTTCTGATTTTTTCACTGGGCTGTGAATCTGTGTGGATTTTGTTCAAGAGTTTGTTGAATCTAGCGTTGAAATATTTAATGGGTTCTTTGGGTTCTATCTTCAAATTTGAGAGGTCATTGAGTAAAGTGGCTATTGATCGATCATCTCCAAATTTGTTTAAAAAATGATCTGCAAAAATGGCCCAACTTGTTATGGATCCCGAAGGTAATGAAAAGTACCATGATCCTGCTGCTCCTTGAAGAGTATAAGGGAATAATCTGACTACAACATCTTCATGTGTGACTCCATTCAAATTTACAGCCATCATAAAGTTATTGATATGTTCTTCAGCTTGAATGTTAAGATCTGGACTAAATTTTGGAAGCCATTTTCCAGGATTGTCTGGTAAATCATGTAAAGGTGCAGCCATGTTGACTGCCCCTGGAGTAGCACATGGTCTAGCCATTATCAGAACGACTATTGGAGGAGTAGTAGAAACTGGTGGTGTTTGAATAGAAGTTGTTGGAATAGATGATGTTGAGATTGATGATGACTGAGCAGATGATGATTGAGGAGATGATGATTGAGGAGATGATGTGGAAACAACTGCACTTTGTTGAGTTGTGGTTTTGGAAACAGGTGATTGAATATGAGATGATGAACTTGTATTACTTTCTGATTCCGATTGAATTATTTTTTTCTTGCCTTTACTAGGTAAAGGAAATTCTTTCGGAGGAATACGAAGTTTTTCACTTTGCAACCTAGTAAGAGGTTTCGAAGGAACAAATTTTGAACTTACACTACCTTCAGATATTTCAGACTCTTCAAGAGATAATGAGAATCCTTTCAATTTATGAATTAAATCTTGAACTTCAGGAGACTCAGGAGATTGCTTGTCTGAATATTTTGAGATTTTGGTAGTGGGTGTATGGATATTCTTCGCAATTTCTTCTCTAGGATTTTGAATTTCAGAAGAAATTGAAGAAGTTAATGAGGGTGTTTTGCTCTCAGAATGGCCTGTGGATAAAGATTTACTTGCCATTCATAGCTCATGCCCTCCTTCTAGCGCCAAAAATGTTGAAGCCTAGAAAATCTCTGCTTCAAACATTGGGGAAAACCACCCGGTCGGGACCTTAGGACAACTCCTTTTCCATTTGGTATGGTGGCTCCGACTGGATTTAAAGGACCAGTTTCCTTATAAATAAATGGGTTGGTGAGGGATTGATTTGGATGAGTGGAAATGGGACTAAATTGACTGAAATAAAACTATCTAATTAAACTAAATGCTGATAAAGAAATTTTAACACTAACCCGGGTAGTTATAAGTGAATACAACTTAAGATTGCTCAAATTTTAACAATAACCATGAAAATGTATTATTATTTAAATTGAAATGTGCAGAAACGAATAAAGATAACTCTGTTTAAGAAATTAAACAGAGTTATATTAGCATATTGCATTCATCATTGTATACCATCTATATATGCTTATGAAAGATAACATTTCTATTATACTCAAAAATGATATATAAAAGGAAACGTTATGAAAACCAAATATATATAAATGATAACATATTTTAAAGTGAATATCATATAACAAAGGAAATCAACAGTGAACAGATAGAAATACCTCATTCATCTTGAAGACTGTCAAATGAAATGTGATACTCTAATCCAGTAACTCCGATGTAAAATTAAATCCAAAGATACAGAAATGCAACACTTCAAAGATAATTTCAACACAAAATCACCAGATGTGATCCTTTATAAAATATAAGAGAGAATGGAGTACAAAAATGTAAGCTCCAAGTCCAAAAAATATTACAACTCTGGATCCCTCTCTAAATGCATGAGAGGGATTTAAATAAGAAATTACATAACAAAATCCTACTACTACTGCTACAATCTATCAAATTAAAAACAGAAATGCTATCTTAAATGAAACTGATTCATTGCTTTTCTTTCTCGCTTGATGTAGCCAAGTTGCAAATCTTCAGCGTATCTTGGAGCCTCGGTGGATGACTCATCTCGGAATGCAGCTGTCCAGCGTAGGTGGCATCGGAAAATTCTGGAATTAAACAATCAACAGCATTTGAAAGGAATTTAATAGCCATTTGTTGATTGTTTGGCTTAATTAAATAAGTCCACATATTTTCCCAAGATATTGCTTGAAGTTTGTCGATTTGTTGACTTTTATTGATCATTTCTTCTTTCCATCTGTTTTCAGTTTCTTTCACTTTAGGCAAACTGCCAGGAACACAGTCTGAAATGAGATTGATTGAATACAAGCTGTCATTTATAAATTGCGTGATATTACTCATCATGCTCCTAGCTCTTGATATTGCTCTCTCGGCTTTCATTATCTGATGTTCCCATTCTGTAAACAAGATTTCTTTATGTCTTTATTCTATCCTAGGAAGATTAGCTTCTCTTCCTTTTTCTGTATCTTGCCAAGTAAGAAATTCAGAAATATTTTCATCAGCATCATCAATTTCTTGTCTGAGAGTAATAATGTTCTGGATCAAGGATGAGGTAATATCACAAAATGGTTCTGCCTGTGACATTTTTGCACAAAATTCATTCAATTGTTGAGACAACAGTTTATTAGCTTCAAGAGCTTCCGATTTGAATTCACTTAACTTAGGGAAATATTTGAACCTATCTAAAGCTGTTTGAAACTCCTTTTCTTGTACAATCTTCGCATTCTTCTCATTTTGTAACAAACCTTGTAACCTGGAAATTTCTTCATTCAATTGCTGTTGTTTGCCTAAGACCTGCTCATCAACTTTCTTCTTTTCTTCGGCAAGCTGTTTTTCTAACTCTTTGGACCTGAGTTCTTGATCTTGTAGTTGTTGTTGCAATTGAGTAATCTTTTGCTGACTTTCCTTAGCTTGCTCTTCAAGTGAAGCTATATGGATATCTTTCTGAGTCATCATCTGAGAAACTTCTACAGCTTTATCTACTGTTGCAGCACTATATGCTCCTGCATATTGGGACAATTTAGTGAGATCCTCAGATGGATTCACTTCAGTATTCTTGTAAACAATATTCATAAATTCTTCCCGTGGAGTAGAAAACATGTCCTGATCCATATTCCTTATTTTTCTCTGTCTTCTAACAACAACCTTATGTTTAGGGCTGTAAAATACATCTAAAGGAGGGATCTCCTCAATCTTCAATACAATCTGCCCTGTAGGATGTTCAGGAATGATTTCGACATCCTGCTCTACTTGCTCTTTATCTTTATCTTGTAGTCCCAATTGCTGAGCGAATTGATCATATTGTTTCAATAACTGAGAAGAAACATTAAGATCAGTAGAGTCTATAATCTTCTCAGTAGTTTCTTTTCCTCCCGATTGCGTGTCTGCTTTCCCTGTATCTGTTTTTTGCTCAATGGTTTTTCTATCCGATCCTCCTTTTTGATTATGCACATTAGTATCAGTACTTGTGCATTTTTCTATTGTTTGAGCAGTGGACTGCTGATCAGTATTTCGATCAGATTTACCATCAGTATTCCCTTTCTGAGTCTCAGGTTTGCCATCGGTGTCCACCTTTGCAGTATGTACAGTTGGCTGGTTAACAGCCGATTGTGTAATGACTTTACCGACAGATGTTTCTCCTGGCGTTTTGCCAGATGTACCTTCTGTCTCTGACCCTTGTATTGGAATTCTTAGTTGGTCCAGAGGAACTCTCAACAATCTTTGACTTCTGAATAACAAAAAATTATTCATTTCCTCCTTCTGGAATTTAGACTTGGCTAAATCATAAATTTGAGGAAAATCATTCAACGAAACAAACAAATCATCAAACTCATCTGGTTCATGCTCAAATCGAGCAATTGAAACTGAAGCAGTAACATTAAAGGCTATTTGTCGCGGATCATACTGTCTCCCTGGAATGGTTGCAAATTTACAACCCTTTATTTTGGCGACTTCCTTTTCAGCATGTTTGAAGTCATTTAAAGTAAACTAACCACAATTGAATGGGAATCGAGGCCACATTCTCTTCTTACTGTTGTTTAAAGACCTGGATATTCCTTCAACTATTAATTGATAGGAAATTTCCTGAGCGAGAAGTTTGTCCGGAACAATAAGAGGAAGAACATGTGGTTCCACAATACTACCAAAAATCTTGATGTATGTAAATATCTCCTCCCCAAACCAATCTCCTATTGAGGATAAGTCCGCTTTAGCTTTATTAAAGAATCTAGGAGGGAAGCGATTGAAAATGGTTTGGAAAATAGGGATAAGGAAACCATGGCATATTCTATACACATTATCTTGGAAATGAACTTTCCAAAGAAGTTTATGATATATATGAATTGGGGTAGGGTCTTTGGGAGTCCATTTCCATCCAAACAAGGGAAACTCGAAATTAAAACAAAGAGCATATAGAATATAGGCACAAAAGAAAAAAGGAGTGGAATTTCCAGCGGTTTTATCTTGTCTGTACTCGAGTATTCTATTACCCATTCTATCAGAAAGAATGACAACCCAGTCCATAATGTCGGAATTGATAGCAGCTAGGAGTAATGGGACCATTTGTATAGAAAACCTAGCTGAATTATCATTACCAAATAATCTACACATCATGGCAGCGACATAGCAATACGGAGGTAAAAGGGAATCTACAGAATACATACCAGATGCTTCATTTCTGTGCTTCTCAGGATTTTTCCTCCAATCTTTGATAGGATCAGATTGGACTTTATTATTATCAGCGAACTCTTTGATAAATTCTTTGTTATACACCTTCTGCGGATCCGGAAGGTGATACATAGTCTTAATGTCTTCTGCTTTAAACGACCCAAAAGACACTCCAGAAGCTGAAACAAACGTTCTGTCTTTTATCTTCACACTATCGATGACCCATAGAATTACATCATAATAAGGCATGATGCTTGCTCTGGCTGCAATTCGATGCAAAAATGAATTTGCAAGTGTTTTTTCAGTAATCTCAGAGTCGGAATCTGAGCTATCTTCGTCTGGAACTGATGCCTTTTCCACTGTGACTTTGGGGTTTTATTTCTCCAATAGATTGTAGACTCCTTCCCACGACATTCTCCCGAGCCCTTGGCATGATGTATCTGTAACTAATCTCAGTTTTGTTGGCTTCTCTTTTGAGACTGTAGGAGTCTCAACAAACTTAACATGAACAACAGTCTTGGCTCTTCTCGCTCTCTTCGACATTTCTGCATTTGATATTACTTCCCTTTGTCTGTGAATGAAAGGGTTTGGTGTTCCTTGGCTCTGCAAAACAATAAAATTTCAGTCGTGACAAACAAGCAACTTGAACGGAACGTTTATGAACAAATGATTCATTATTTATTGGTTTCGTATAGCGTGTAAATGTTCTTTTTGGGTCACACTCACGTATTAAAAACGAAATCATTAACCAATATTCATTCGATTTGCTATTGAATACCCACGTACAAATGGAGATTTGGCGCTTGTTAAATATTATAATATTCACCTATTCTGAACTTTTCGAATGTAATAAATATCATTCATCAATCGCATCGAAAATTTTCAAATGGCACATAAATATCATAATACAGATTTCTTCGATTGGCCGATTTCGATTGAAAACTTTTCCGATTTCCGATTAGATTGTTTAGATCGTAATCGGAGAGTTTCAATCGAAAAGAATTGTTAATGGCTTTCTCTGATTTCCGACGGTGGGGTCCACCATATAAAAGTTTTTTTGTTTAAACGAACAAATGTTTGTTTTCTTTTGAAAAGCGTTTATTGTAATAACGCGTGTCGCATCGAGGAATTTCATTCGACCGCAAAGAGCTTATTAAAGAGTATCCCGATCATGTGATTGCGACTGGTCACATCGCATCGGAAGTATGTGAATGAATAACATAAACTCTTTGCGATTGAATTTTTGCGATCGAACTAATCGCATCGGAGGTTTTGGATTTGTATATAAAATTTCCTCTAAGGGTTTTCTCCGATCTCCGATTGCGATTGTTATTCATTGGCCTTTTAAACTTGATTTTTTTTTTATGATAAGGTCTTCTATATTTGATCAGATCGGAAGTTTTGAAT